>NMRB01003178.1:0-22588 GCA_002633025.1 Notospermus geniculatus
GCTCTACATTGCCACTCAGTAATTCTCGATCAGTCAACTATGCCTAATTTCTAAGGGCGGTCTTCAAATTGGCTGAAAAGCCAATTTCTAGTGGGTTTTTGATTTTACCTACTGTAGTTTTCAAGGTCTGGTCACAGAGGTTGAAGTTCAAAATTTTGCCATTTTGTGGCCATTTGACCTAGAGTCTTCTAATTTGGTGTGATTATGTACCCGGTATACAGCAATCAGTATAACAGGGAAACAGTGTTTCCCTGGAACATATTGACTTGACACTTGTTGTCCGTTTTTCTGCTTCTGGTTCATTGACCCAGGTGAGCAAATGGTCCATGGACCGTTTCATTTGTATATCGCTATATGCCTTCGCCCGGAGTCCAGATTGGACCTACCAATACTTTTTTTAGCTAGAGTAAAGAAAATCCTTATTGTTCAATAGTGTGTTCAATAGGGATTTTCTTACTTTGGCTAAAAAAATAATGGTACATGTAGGTCCAACCCTGTACCGATCCATTTTCACAAATTTCGGTAGTCAAGTGCGCTAAAACCACTCGACCACCGGGCTTAGACATTTACCGGTACCGGTTGTCAACTTCCATGGCTGTTTTTCCTTTTTCAGAGCAAAATCCGCCCCGGACTTGAGAAAGCATTTAGAAGTTCATAATGAGAAGGCAATGTTTCATTGTGAATACCCTGGCTGTGACTACACACATAAGACATTCCATGGGGTGGCCTACCATTACAGACTTCTTCACCAGGTATATAGCGGTAGTTCCACCTATCCCAAATGTGACCCGGCACAGCAAAATGAGTAGCATGTCGCTCAGAAGGTGAGCCTCAATGAAATAAGATGACACTTGGAGAAAAGGGAAGAAATAGATTGCTTCAGATTTCAGGACAGACGGAGAATATTGAAACTGACAAACATTTGGTCTCATCCTGCGAAGCTAAGAGCGACATGCGACTGCTTTTGCCTTGCCGAGTCACAAATAGTAATTCTGGTCGGCGGGAATAAAAACACCTCCATTTGCTTGTTTTTTTTTCATAAGGCCCCGATTACATAGAGCTACACGCTATTCGGTATTCTAGGCACGTTTCATAGGGCACGCGTATAGTTTGAATCGAGCAAGGTTATTTCCATGAGTGGTTTACATAAGACTAAACTATTCTGAGGGCACGCTATTCGCTTTTTGTTCGTATTGTGCATGTCCAATTTTGTAGCGTATACCGAATACCGAATAGCGTATAGCTCTATGTAATCGGGGCCTAAGACCTCATTTGCACATCGGGAACTTCGGCGGAAATAAAAGAAGCTGATTTTCCCAATTTTATTTCTTTTTTCGGTATAGCATTTTGGCACGTCGACGGGCCCGTAAACCAAAGAATAAAAAAAGTATGGCCTCTTGTGCAGCTGAAAGTTATGAATTTACTCTTGAATTTGATAAATAGCAGGAGAAAACTAGAGTGCACTACCATTGCATTGTCTTCAATTGTTTCATTTTCTGTTCTGTTCAGGGTCCAAAAAAATATCAGTGTCACTTATGCCAGAATACTTTTGAGCGCGGAAGTCTCCTCACTCAACATTTGAAGAAGAAACACAAGTTTAAATGGCCGTCAGGACACAGTCGGTTCAAGTAAGTGAAGAATAGGCCTACAGTGTACATTAAACAGCTTCCTGCAAGCTTTGCATATCTTTCCGATGAATATATAGTTCAAGTGTCCAGTCTGTCACATTAGGAAGTGTCATTGTCGTTTATCAAAACCATGTCAGCTTCTGACTCAACTACTCTCCATTCCAGTTCCGATTGGCGTGAGGTTTATCAACGATAGCTCCGCAACGGCTGGGCCGATTTTGATGAAACATACGTCAATCGACTTGTCTTTCTTGGCCGTACAGCCTTCATCGCTGTCATTTTCCCGAAAAACGTGACAGAAAAAAGTTCTTTCACAAATCACAGTTCGTGTTTACGGCTGAAATGGCGGCCATTTTGAAATGACACAATGCATTGTGCACGTGTAAACTGCACTGAACAGCACAGCCAAATGAATTGGGTTTTGAGAAAGGGATCCGTTATGTCGGCCTTGCGCGAAAAATGAAGATAGCAGAAAGATACCGGCAAGAAAGACAAGTTAATTGATGTATAGTATGTTGAATTTGATCCAGCCGTTGCGGAGATATCGGCCGAAAACCTCGCGCCACTGGGATTTGGAATGAACTGTAGGCCGTTTTGACATCCGCTATCTGTGTTTGACTGGGTTTATTTATCGTGCCACGCGATCACCAGTAATAAGCATTATTTCGATGAGAAGTACGTAGATTCAGTCTTATTTGTCATGCTAGCTTGACAAGCAGGCTTCAAATCGAAGCTTGCACATGAGGCTGACGATAAAGACACGCCTCGTCATGAATATGCATTATGGCGCCAGCTGCTTTAGTTCGAAGGTCGCACAGTTCTACTGCGGTACAAAGAAATGATCATCTTCAACATTCGTGCAGAGCCCTTTCAAAATTGGTAAAGGATTTATGTGTAGACCCTTCTCGTAGTTTTCGACGGACATCGACCCGTTGTTGCGCAAGAAACCAAATCTGCCATATTCGCCTTCATTTATGGAAGACAAATCTGATTGGTCAATGTCAAATTGGCCTGGTTGACTCGGATCAAGCACATGAATATTGATGAGGGATCGACGTTGAAGCCATATTTTGCGTATTGTTTATCAAGTCAGGCTGAATAAATTGTCTCTTTCTGTTTTCCTGCAGGTATCGGCAGCACGAAGATGGCACAATGAGATTACAGACGGTCCGGTACGAAAGCGTTGAGTTGGCCACACATTTCATGGACAAAGATACAGAGAATGTTCAAAGCAGTTCAAAGGAGGGACATTCTGCGGGGCTCAATACGGTCCCAGCATATGAAAGTGAGGCCCCGGAGTCGAATCACGTGGTGACGGCATCAAACGATTCCTCAAATTCAACTAATGATAAATCTGCCGATATCTCGGCCGAAAGTTTGACACTTGCTGACTTGTCGTACAACTTGGAAATGTTAGGCGATGTGGCACTTCATGAACCAGAATATTCCCGCAGTGTCGAAAACAGCCCAGTAAAGTCGGCAAATCGCGGCAATGCATCTGGAACGTCGTGTCAGAAAAGCCCAGGGGAGGTGGAAGGGTTTCCCGACTTGCCCAGTCCAATTCACGGCTCTGCGTTTCAAGCCAACGTGGCTGTGCATCAGGAATCATCCTTGAAGTTTATCGCACTTTCGTCGAACACCCCAACATCGCCGGAAAAAACTTACGAAGTACAGCCGACTGTTGGTGAGAAATCCAGGACGAATCTGCAAAATGGGGCGTCAGCACAAGTAAATGGCCAAAATACACCACGACGAACAAAGTCTACACAGTGGAAGGTGTCGCTCGGCTCTCCACGAAAGCGGCAAAGGTCGCGAGGTCGGTCGGTATCATCCGGGAAGAAGCGAATCAAGAAGTAAATTGGATGAAGACAGTTTTACTCATCTGCCCCCAATGAGAGGAGTGCAAGTCAAATTCGTGATATTTTTTTACTTGTTCAGTGCGGTCTCTGCGACTCATGGCACCAAAGGACGATTAAGTACCCTGCATCATGTCAGGCTCGGGTCCTTATATGCCCCTCCTATGAATTCTTTGGATTCATAATCAGTGCACTGTTTGCTAATTAGTTGCGTCACGGACGTGACATGTTTGATGTCACGTCACGTCACGTAGAAATTAGCAAAGAATGCCTTAATCATGAATCACAATGAACTTAATTACCAGGGAACGAGAAAGCACAAAAATCGACAAACAAGATGCATGGAAGGACAAGAGGCTGACATGATGCAGGGTATTACATCTTTCTGTGGTTCCAAAAGTTGCAGAAACAGCACTGAATAAGTGAAAGAATGAATGTCACATCCGAGACCATGGAATTGCACAGGAGACAGTATTTTTTGTTAAAATTGTAATTACTGGCAATGTCATGTAACCTTTGGCATGGACAATCTCATGGGATTATGTACACTTGCCAAGGTAAAAATGTTCTGATTAATAAGAAAAATAATTAGTGGTTAGAGACAAAAGGAAAGCAAAAGAGGAAAATGACTTAGAATTTTGAAAGTGTCCTAATATTTCTGTCCACCAGTATAGGGCCTACAGGCGACCGGAATGAAACACATGAAATGGAAGACCTTTCTGATCTAGACTATAAAGGGTAAAAAAGATGTCACATGAATAGTTGCATAAGTCCATTACAGCACTACATCAAATTAGGCCAATCATTCAGATCTTGAGGTAAATCGAAATAAAGCTCCTCATGAATAATCTGTGCAGTATGAGGAACCGGCAAAACTAAAAATCCAGGTGGCAGCACCAGTACAAAAAAGACCACTTCCAATGCATTTTCAATTAAAAATTAGGTTTTGTTGATTTTTCTTCATAAAACTCATCAAAATACAATTGAGGACCATTAAAATTACATTTCTGGTGTTATTTTCCCGTGCAGAGTAATTCAGGGATGAAATATTCAATAATTATTGACTTGGCAAAAGGATTTCTCATTGCAACCATGGTCCACTTGCCTGCAGGGCCCCCTATTGGCAGGGCTTGTTATGCAGGTTCCTCATTGTGTTGCAAAAGAATTTGTGTTCTTATTTTTCGAGGGCAGTGACCTGAGAAATCTAGAATAGCATCCTGAAAATTGCCCGGGATAGTTAGGCCTATGCAATTACCCTTTATTGCTTTCCATCATATTTTATTCGCAGCTAGATGCTCGGTGCTTGACCTCGTGTGAACTCATTGAACTCGTCACAAACCGACGATTGCAGCGATAGCACCTTTGGGCGGTTATATCTGCCAATAAAGATGTTGCAAAGTAAAGACTATTCATGATCTCAAGTCATCTAGCCAAACAAACCGAAAGTGATTTTGTATGCTCCCACGTTAATATTATAGGTAACTAGTTATTCTGTCGAAAGAGAAGGCGAGCACGTCCATTTCCAGAATATTTGCAAATTTTCGACCCCAACCGGGGTCTTCTTCAGGCTGGCACTTTTCCACACTAGATTTCAGAAAAGACAGCTGAATCCCAAATGTAGCTCTGAAATACCCTGTGGAAACAGGAGGAGTCAGTTATTCTTTCGCGTATTGTTTGCCTCTGACATTAGACAGGATTAGCACCTTTCCGACTCCGACTTCAACTATGAGAATGAATTGCAGTCCGCTGTGGACATGCTTGATAAAAACGATTTGATAGACGTTTTCAATTCATCAAACACCATATATTGAAGGCAGAAAAATTTGGCCTTATAAATCGGAAATAAGGATAAATTATGAATATTGAACTCGTAATCCTATCGTTACGACTTGAAATACGACTATGATATTTGCGATTTAGGTGCACTTCCGATTACGAGTCAAAATTATTCTGCCACAAAGTTATGGCATTTTACGATTTACAAACGTGTATCAAACCGTTTTTATCAAGGATGTCCACATCGGACTGCAATTCATTCTCGTAGTTGTAGTCGGAGTCGGAAAGGTGCTAATCCTGTCTATTGTCAGAGGGCATTGCCCGGAGAGCGAGATCGGTTCATGTCCCAGTTCTGCAACTGCACCTGATTTTCAATCATCATTACCGGTGATTATGCGCCCTTTATTGCATTCTATATTGACGTTTTTCCTGGCAAAATGATTTGACCTCCAGATGCATTGAGTTCATTACGGTACTGTCATTAAAAGATGCCCATAATTCCGCCATGATTCGGGTAATAACTCAAACTTTAATGGCCCGCATCCCGCTGCGTTCATTTATAGTTTGTCATCACAGTTTGTCGTCAGGTGTTTGGCCAAGCGCACATTTGCGGCAAAATTCAATGCGGTAGGGGTGTTTTTAAAATCGACTGACCCGGCTGAATGACGAGTCGACAGCGTTGGGTCAGTCGACTTAAGAAACACCAGCCTTGCGTTTTGCCGCAAATGTGCGCTTGGCCTTCGACTTGACCACTGGCTGCACACAATGGATGCTCCGAATAACGGCTTCAAGAGCACGGCGATCGAAGTTTTCCTCTTACGCCTCGAGAAACATGCGAAGAATCGGTGTCCCGCAACATTGGAACAAGTCCGCAAGTACTTTACAAGCGGCCGGAAATTCGCCAACTACATCACTCACGAGGTATCGCCTGTGAATATTACGCGGTCTTTTGGCAAATGTTTGGACATTTCGGATGAATTGGAATCGGGAACTGAGGATTTAGAAGTGAATCCGTTTAGCGTGGCGTCCGAGTATTTCGTCCTGGACTTGCTCACGGATTCGGGGACTAGCAAGCTAACGGCTGAACAAATTGAAATGGCAGCAGTCTACAGAAGCCTGGTGCCGAACATGGAGATGTTTGCCTATGCTAGGCCCACCCCGCGCCACGATATGGAAATTGTGTTCAAGACGATCTTCGGTCGGGAGTTCAGTTTCTATCCAACGTTGCAAGGAAGGGCAGCGGAGAAAATGCTTCTTCAAGCAGCTAAGGAGGCCGGAATCTTATCTCCAGGGGATCTGTTGGTAAGCAATCGACCTTTCGACACTACAAAGGGACATATTCTTTCGAATGGACTGCAGATACGTGCCCTGACCCCGCAAACTTCTCCACAGAGTTACTACGAAGCCGACAGCGTATTTTTGGGCAACATCGATTCAAATGACTTTGAGACGGAGATCGACTCTTGTAAGATGGTTTTAGTGACCATGACGGATAATGGCGGTGGCGGACAGCCAGTATCAATGGCAAACTACAAGTACATTGTTCACCTCGCCCGCGCCAAGGGGAAACTGGTCTGGCTGGACGGCTGCCGTGTCTTCGAAAATGCCGTGTTCATCAAGACATTTGAATCTGGTCAGGGAGATCGTGACATTGTTGATATTGTGCAGGAACTTGTTTCGTTGGCTGATGTTGCAACTGTGAGCTTTAAGAAGATGTTTGCGCACTCTGGCGGCGCTATCATGGTCAGTAAAAGGTCGGATCTACTCGGGTCTACCCAACTGAACGTCATTGATGCCTCCATCAAACGCCAAACGACAACCGACTACGGAAACGGTTACCAATCTTACGCCGGTCTCACGGGTGAAACAATGGTCGAGATCATGACTGGCTTGATTATATCTGCGGACGAAGCTATCACCGGCCAACGCGTCGCTCAACTCGGACGCGTCAGTTGTTACATGCGGCAGCAGTTCCCCGATTTCCCCATCATTGCCGGCGGACACGCCCTGTACGTTGCCGCCAACTTGCTCTTGCCGAATATACCGAAGATTAACTGCGCTGCCGAGTACCTTGCAGCGCTGATCATGCACGCTTTGCAGACGAGGTGCGCGGCTGTTGGATTTCTCATCTACGGGAAGAGAGAACTGAAAGACGGGAAAATCGTGATGACAAACGAGGTGGCGATGGACGCGGTCAGATTCGCCATACCACGCAACCAGTACTCGGACGAGGACCTCATCTCACGGCTTCATGTGATTGGTGAAGCGTATACTACCGGCTTGTTCCACTCCTTGACCGCTGGACTCGACCCCATCGGCTACATTGCTGATGGTTTTTATCATTTTCGTGCCAAGTACGACTTTGTTGACCGGGAGGAGTTCCTCAGTGCGCTCAATGCCATGCGAAAATTGGTCGGAGCAGGTCGAGAAAGATGAAGTACATGTAAGTTATTGTGACAAGAACTTGGACATGTCGTCAGCACACCAGGCGAGATGGGGCGATATCGCAAGCGATCTGATCGCCAGCCATCGCAGACTAGGCGGTGTCGGTGGTTTTGGTATTGTTGAATAGCGAGGTTTCGCAAATCTGACGAAACACGAAGTACGAAATACGAAATTCAACTTCATTTAGAGGACCTAATGTATATCTGGAGATGGTTGGTACCACAAATGTCCCTCCTGCCGAATGAGTCTTCTAGCATATCATAAGACAGGGAGAGTTATCATGGTTATGGTGCGTCTTGAATTTATTTTTAGCTAGGAAGTGGAAACGAAAGATACATTTCAGAGTTTAATATACATTGTAACATGTTTATTACGTCATACGCTAAAAGACGCTCCTGCAGCAGGCGATATTTGTGGTACCAACCATCTCATGAAATAATTGCGTCGTAGAAATGAAATCGGTGAATGAAATAAACATATAGAATGACACTGCCTTCTCATCCTAGCCGTGATGCCATGCTGCACTATTACATGTATCTATGATTGGGATTATTTATTTCTACCACTAATCATGGGCGGAATATCGGCAAGACAACCAGAAACGGAAATTTGCATCCACGTGTATTTTCGGAGGTAAAATCATAAGACTTGTCACATACCGGAAACGGATGACTCTACGTATTGCCTGCTTGGATGGGTGTACCAGGTACGGGGAAAATATTATTTCAAATGGGAAAAGATATCCTAGTAAGATCGGATAATCCGTTCAGCTAGGATTTTCCGAAAGATATTAATAAATGATCAATTTCTACAATTTTTACAGCACGTCTTGATTGGCTCCTCGATAGTTAAATAAATCTTTGAAAGGGCCGTATTCAAAAAAGGGTGTAGTGATCATCGCACGTCGATTAAGAATAGACGCGTGTAACTTCACTGAATGCACACGCACTTCCACCATACATTTGACAAAGTTACACGCGTCTAAAGCCCCCCTGACACTTGCACGATTTTTGTCCCCGCAATGCGTCGTGGCAAGACGTGCCATTTCGGTGAAGCCGTGTTTGCGCCCTGTTCGCATAAGTTACGCACTGTCTACGCATTTCGCTGCGACTTGTTTACGCATAGGTTAAGTATTGTTCACGCATTGTTCACGTCGTCCGTACCGCATTGTCCCGCAGTGTCACGCACAACACGCATAGTTCCCGCTCTCTTCCCGCATCGCCCCGACGACTTCGCGCATTGACACGCACCGTCGGCAGTGTTCACGCCGAGTTCGCGCAGTGTTCACGCATGGTTCACGCAAGTGGCACGCACATGGCACGATCACTGATGCGTGCCGAATTTTTGAACATTTCAAAATTCTCTCTACGACATGGCACGCACCCANGAAAAAAAATCACGAGTGTGAACACTCAAGTTTCGAACCCGCGACATTGGGGTTGCTGGCCCGTCACTCTTTGCACTACGCTAATCAACTGACTGCAGATATGCGGTGGGAATTTATCAACTGGTTCAGGACAATTCAGGTAACTCGTCGTTTTAAGCAAAACTTGGCGTACTTTTTGGCAAACTAGGGTCGATAAACAACCACTTTCTTCTGAAAATCGCTTGTAGGTGGCTCCTTTCCGCAAGGCCCCCTCCACTACACGATATTTTCGGCCCTGCTAGCTGCTCTGGGAGCGCTGCATAATTAATGAGCTAGACGTGCATCCAAGACTATACGCTTACTGCATACACAGCAGAACTGTGCAAATAAACAGTTCGATGCCTTTAAGGCCGTCTTAAAATATTCGTTGGAGGCATAGCCTACTCCCAATCGCAACTTTTCGATGCCTTTTGGCGAGGTCTGCGACGGCGAGTCGGAGGACGCCATCTTCATCTTCTGTTTGCATAATTAATGGGGTCTAATTAATATTCATTATTGTCTGCTTGCCATCTAAGAGCAAATTTCTGTAATTCGGCAAGCATTTGCTTGCCAAATAACCACTTCCTTGACTTTTTGGGATCACTTTGCGTTTGAGCCACTACCGCGCGGAACAAATCAGTCGCCGATATGGCGTGATATGACTGCAGTTGCACTGCACCTGGGATTCGCGTTTCGTCGGTAAGTAAATTTTGGACTCGGACTTCACTTCACAAAAGTGGCTCTGCCGCTAAAACCACTGGACGGAATCGAGGTATACGGTATATGGCGTTATTTCTCCTAGAAAGATCTCTGTCCATTGCTACCAACTGTTATCACTGATAGTGGTGGAAGTATTCTTATGCATTTTTTGGCCGTTCTGTTTTGCCCCATTCAATGGCCTATGAGAAATTACCTAACCGTACAACAAGAAAAAGGCGGTGCAATACCTGAAGAACAGCGTATTGGTGACATTATCCACCGGTCGGCATTCACTGCACGTGCTCTGAGACCATCGCCTCACCACTAATCTCCGAGTCGAGTCGTATAATTTGACTAATACGGACATGTTCTTTCATTGATCATGATACCTGGTGACAGTATGGATGATCATTGAGCCTTCGATGACGATTGATTCGGGTGCTTCATGCTCAGTCACCGTGGTGGTCAACGAACGGTGAAGATACTGTGTACTCATGTTCTCCGGTGAAATGCTCGGGAGAATGGGTTTAGGGCTGATTTCGGAGAAATATCCATCGGGTTGTAGTAGGGACAAGGAATTTGTCATTCTTATTGATTTAGGAATGTGCGCGAAGCGACAGTTGTGATGAATTACCACACTTCATGTTATCGAGGATTTTGGCGTGGAAGGATGTTTTTCTATAGTATACATGCTACGACGGAACAACGTGGTGTTTCAAAAACGTGGAATATTCAGCGGAACGAGAATTTCGCAGCTACGGTTGAAGGCTGACGTTTTTTGGTAGGTGTCAATTTGAACCCGCATTTTAGGCCTTTGTGATTAACTGAGTTTTATGTAAATCTGCATAGGCCTATGTCCGTCGCGTTCCACACGGTCAAAATTTTGATGGAAGTTCCTGAATATGCTGAATAAACGCTCTCCCATTGAGTGTATGAAAGCCTAGGCCAGGTGTAACGTTTTTCAGTGTGGCCGTTTTTCTGTGCGATTGTTTGGAACACACTGGGAAACTGACTCGCTGTTTCTCTGTGTGTCGCTCATTGTCATGTCGCCGCTTATTCCGTCAATCTATTGTATAATGTCACACTGGTAGACAGCATCACTGAAAAACGTTCACCGGAATTCGTATTATTTGGAGACTTTGATCAAAATTAAACCAAAATCGCAGTTGTTAGGTCACAGAGACATGGCTTATCCACTGGGATAAGCTCCAACATTATCATGGAAAGCGTGAGTGTCAGGGCTTCAATTCGAAGATACCCGATCCACAGCCGGGGTGGTTAGCAACGCCGACCATCACCAACAGGAAAAGCTGGGCCACGGCAATAACAGACCTCTGTCACCTTACAACTGCGATTTTGGTGCACGACATGGGCGTTGCTGATTTCTTGTTCTCTCTGACATACTAGACACTCGCATTCGGCTTCAACAATGTCGTGTTCATGCGTTTCAGACGACGTTCAGTGACCAATTTCTGGCATCAAAAGATAATTACCGGTAAACAACGTATTGATTGTGTAAACAGCTTTGATCTATTAGATAAAAGGAACTGAATAAATAGCCGTAATGCTTCGGGTTCTAACAAGAGTCACGCTGCACGGAAAACCAATTTAGCGCTCTGAGCGGATGACATCACTGTGGTCAATTTCCAAACGGTTGCCTGAGTTTGCATTTTATAAATTGGCCACGCAGTTGGGAGTCGCCCCTCCTTCGGTTCACTCGCTCTCCACAACTGCTTCAGTTCGTGAAATTCGCCGCGTTTGGTCAACAGATGGCGCTGAGAGAGTCGACCAATGAGAGCGCCGGGCAACCCGTAACCAACTAAGACACTTTTTCATTGGCTGAACGGATAATGTGATCTAGTAGCCATGGTAGCACAAGAACATCAGTTGCCAACGGGCCAAAGAGTTCTGAAAGCAGCGTGCTGATAGGCTATAAAACTCACGCCAGGCCCTGACGCCATCTGTTGACCACAAACGCGGCAAATTCTACGAAGTGAAGCAGTTGTGGAGAGTGGGTAAACCGAAGGGGAGCGGTACACAACTGCGTATCCAATTTAATTCAGGGAGTTTAGATTTGCACCTAAAGGCCTAAATCAGGAAAAAATGAATGAAATGTAGGCCCTATATTAAACATTGCAACAAAGGTAGTTGTCAGTTTTTGCTAATTTCTCTGTGTCGATTCCATTCTTTAGAGTCTCTGAGCTAACAATAGAAATTGTGCAGGGCGCTGTTTACATGTAGTTGATATCAAAACTTCCACCATTCGGGTACTTTCACACTGCCCACACGGCGCCGCCAGACGACAAACAGTGGCACATACATAACCATGGCAAAATTTGTACTGCTTGCCCTCCTTACGGTTATTTCAACGGGTTACACATCGAACGAATTGTGGTTAGTCCATATCGTCGTGCCGTGGGACCAACTCACGTTTGCTGAAGAACTCTTCCTCGCCGAGACAGTGGAGTTTGGCCTAGAGGTCATCCGAAACCGATCGGACTTACTGCAAGGATACACCCTTCGGTTGGAGACGAAGTTTACTGACAAGGTACAGTACCAGAGTACAGTCCATTGCTAGAACTAATGCTTTTGTGAACATTGATTTAATGTTAGATGTTTTTTTTTATTATGGACAAGTCACATAGAGCATTTCAGACCACACCTCGTTCCTAACACCAGAAAAGAAAAGCCATAAAAAACGTTTTGTGAAACGCACAGGTGGACCGAGGCCTGCAGCAGCAATCGCACTGTTGCACGCTAATTGGATTCAGAAAGATAGACAGAACTACTCGATCTTGGATTTATCGATTTCTTGATTTCTCTTGTTTACCTATAACTTTTTTGTTACCGTATCGCTTTAATTTTTCCGACGTTCATGTATGTTCTTCATTAAGGTTATTAAGGTCTAATGAAGTGTGGTTTGCGTCGTGCAATGTGCTCTAATAGGTCCCTTTCGAAAGTCGGCCATTTCGGCGCCGAGGGTCAAAACAAGAGGGAAAATAGGCCTTATCGCACCTAGCACATGGCTAATCAGCATAAATCAGCGAAGCGGAAAGGGCCCAACCATCAGCGCCACCGCAGTACATTCACAATGCATTGCCCTGTGCATGGGATGCATTTTATGTAAACATTGGCCAATAAAAGTAACTTCCAAAACCCGGATGCGCCTAAACTACTAACTGACGTGGGATGCAGTATGAAGTGATTCAAATCGATAAATATTTGACCACCGACCGTCTTCGCGATCGCAAAAAATCGATGATTAATACACTGACAGGCCATAAACATCACCAAAACAAATCACGCAAGTCCCGCCCCAACCCCGCGCTGATTGGTCAATTCTGGCACGTGACCGTCGAGACAATAGAAGAGGGAATTATGGGACGGGGGCCCATGATAATGTGTTTGGTATGTCAGTGTATTAATCATCGATTTTTTGCGATCGCGAAGACGGTCGGTGGTCAAACATTTATCGATTTGAATCACTTCATACTGCATCCCACGTCAGTTAGTAGTTTAGGCGCATCCGGGTTTTGGAAGTTACTTTTATTGGCCAATGTTTACATAAAATGCATCCCATGCACAGGGCAATGCATTGTGAATGTACTGCGGTGGCGCTGATGGTTGGGCCCTTTCCGCTTTGCTGATTTTATGCTGATTAGCCATGTGCTAGGTGCGATAAGGCCTATGCATTTAAGTTTTGCCAGCATTTGCAGAAATAACTGTCAGAAACGCTTGAAATTTGGCAGACATGTTATGAGGGCCGATTCATTGAGAAACGTGTGATAACTTAAGCCTGGGTCACAAATGCCACCGGGCGCCGTACGATTTTCCCCACCCAGCGGCTTGCTGTGGATTTTTGAGACTGAAACTCAGATCGAAGCTGAATTATGCCGAAATCGCCTCAATGGATAAGCGGAAATTAAACTAGATCAAACTGGGCACCGTAGAAATTGGCCAAAATGTCTGTTTTTACTCGCCGTACGGGCCCCGGAGTGGATATGTGACCTAGGCTTTACCTTCCTCGACTAATTGGTTATAGGTGGGGATCCTTCCGACATTTCGGAACATCTTAAAATATTCTTGCAAATTCTTTCCTAACTTTGCAGCAAGACATCGGAGAGGCGTTCAAAGCCTTCATAGACGCCGTAAAGGAGAGCGAGCCCACGAAGTTGATGTTAATCGGTCCAACCTTCACATCACAGGCAAAAATAGTGGCAGAAATGGCCAAATATTATCATATTACTCAGGTAGGGTAAAATATTTTTACTCTTTCACTGCGAAAGCCAATTTAGTCGAAAGTAATGGATCCAAAAACCTGGAAAGCCACCCAAAGTTCTCCACACAGTTAACACACTGGAAAGCTCTCAGTGAGTCCTTTCCAATGAATACCTTAGTGGCAAGGTTCTTGTAAAAGGCGCTGTTCATTTTCGTCACAAGTTGAGGAATCTGAGTTGTTGTCCTTGAGAAAATGATATGAAGCTGCAAATTGTAGCGATTATTCTGTACAGCACAACAAATAAGCCCTGCAATTTGCAAGTGCATAGCTTTTTCCGTTTTCCCAAGGATCACAACTCAGATTCCTCAAGTGACGAAAATGAACAGCCCCTTTGAATATTTGAGATGGTTTTGGCAGTTAAAGGGAGAGGGCCATATTCGTAAAGGGTGTTTAAGACTTAGACGCGTGTAACTTTACTAAATGCACACACTTCCACCATGCATTTGACGAAGTTACACGCGTCTAAGTCTTAAACACCCTTTATGAATTTGGCCCTTAAAGCCTCATAGTATTGAATTTTACGACATTTTCCAAGTATTAGGACTGTGCAGGCAGAGGTCTCATAGCCTTGTGAAGGTCCCCAAAACGCTTGCCTGATACGTACTTCAAAGAATCAACACCTAGTTTTCAGCACAAAATAAAAAAACTGCATGCAGAGCTCTAATGCATTCAGATAGAGTGTAGTACATTTTACACTACACTAACGTCGGAGTACGTAAGCAATTTCTGAATTCAATACAGTGTGGCTTTAAAGAATGATGATGTGTACCAATGCATATCTGGTATGAAGTGAATCAGGGTGTTTCAAAAAAAAGTTGTCATCTCTAAAATATCTCCTAGAGCCCAAACCCATGGATATTTTTGGCTCAGATTTGGTATGTAGATAGGTCAGGATGTATGGAGGTGCTGGAGAAATTTTGGCTCTGACCGCTTCATGCGTCGATGAATAAGAGGCGTCGGACTAAGCAGGTGCAAAATGCAAAAAAGGAAAGATTTTATGACCATTCAGAAGGGTTTGCAGAGTTCCCTTCAGCCCAATCATTGAAATATCCTCAGTGCACTTACATCATCATGGTTCTTTTATTGTTTAGAGGACACCTGCACTTCGGACCCTTTTACTTTTGGTGTCACTGTTCCTTCATAACAAGACACCATCATACAAACATTACATAAACATTATGAGTATGTCTACACCTAGCCGCTTACAAAATCTGAGCCAAAAATATTCATGGGTGTGGGTTCTAGGAGATATTTTAGAGATGACAACTTTTTTTTGAAACACCCTGTATACTAGAGAGTAGGTTAGGAAGGGATGTGCGGACAAAAGACATGTTTTAATCCGAACTCCCGGAACCCTAGGTTACGCACTCCACAGTTGCCATTTTAATTATGAATTCTTTTTTTTCATACGCAACGACAAGTTCAATTGGCAAAAAAGAACACAAAATGGCGTGTTTCTGGGTGAACAAGTTGTTACGTACGGCAGCTCTTATAAAAAATGGCCACTTTAGCACAGCGATTTTGCGTACAAAAAGATTAAGTTCATAATTAAAATGAAATTAACAAGCGTGCACTCTGCTGTTCCATTTAAATGAAAGCGTAGTTGAGCTCATGTTTGGTGCAAAAGAGCTAAGCACCTCGACATCATTTCGTAAGTGCGAACGTGTGCACCAAACAAACTTCCAATGATCAAGCGTTTTACCCTTTCAGCGCCAAAGCATATTTTTTCGATAAAATGAGGGGTGTCGGGGTGGCTTAGTGGAAACGTCCGCACCTGCTGCCAATGAGGTCATGGGGTCGATCCCCGATCGTGTGGATTTGTGTGGTCATGGTCGTAAAGAGGGCCATCTCTCCTCGACATTGTAGGTTTTCTCCGGAGGCTCCGGTTTCCTTCTAATATGTATAATGCGCTCAGTTTGCGCTTGCACTCCTGAAATTTGTAAAAACATTGGATGTACCTATTATCCATCCTTCCTGTAGGTCATTGGAAATATCTCAGAGATTTTGCTTTCCAAAGAAAATGCTGAAAAATCCTCACGCCACTGTTCCATTTTTTTTCAGATCGGATACACTATCACGTCACCAGTCATGTCAAATAAAAAGAAATACCCGTATTTCACCCGAGTCAGCCAGAGTACTGCCCTACGAAATCCGCCGATGATTAAAATCATGGAGAAGTTTGGTTGGAATAAGATGGCAACGATTGGTCGGACGGACGATTTCATAGCCCCGGTAAGTCGGCTCGCCGTGAACCTAATTGTTAAAATATATGGTAAAAATCCCTTTCCCAAAAACTGAAGATCTTTTCCAAATTGCCCGTGGCAGTTTCACCAAAATCAGGGGATTAAATTGGAAAGATATCGCCACTTTTTGTCGACAGTCGGCGCCACCGCCGGTCATGTGCTCGTTCTCCAATACCGTAGTTTTGCCTTCCGCCCCATTGTTGGAGAATGTATGATTAGAGTACAATGCATACGTGGATGCCCTAGGAATGAGAGTTACTCAACATGGGGCGAGGTTGATAAGCAGTAGTTTGACAACATTAGGGAGGTTTAGGAATCAAACGATAAACGTAAACGTTAACCACAACGTTATTTTTGTACCGAAAACTTAATGCCATATAAAATCTGGTGAATGTGTAGTGTAAAAAATAACGTTGTCGTAAAGTTCATGTCTATCGTTTGATTTCTTAACCTCCCTATTGTCAATAGAGGTCTTACTTAACGCGGGTACATGTATGTTTAACGCAAGTTAGGGAAGGAACACAGTGGGCCTTTAATGGGATTTTGCAACAGTCAAGTCCAAAATCTGTTGTGTGCATTTCGAAGCACATCTGGGTGTGTTTCAAAATTGGTCACCCAAGAAAATGGGGCAAAATTTAACTTTGAAATGATCACAGATATTTGTGCCATTGAGTATTTGATAATATAGACCTTTAACTATTAGTTTCTCCATCTGGGGTGTACAGTGTACACTCATTTGAAGGAGGGTATCAAAAAATATTGAGCTTACCAGCAAAATCTATCGTTCCGTCCGACACCGAATCTACTTTCTGCTGTCAGACTTTAAAGGGTTAATAGATCAATTAGTTTCAGTGCCATAATTTAGAGCTCCATGATACCTAGATCTGACATGAATATTGTAGAGTTTCAAGAAACAGCCTTTCACCAGTAGACAAAAGAATGGTGAAAATTTTCTGGTGTCGGACGGAACACTTTTTGAAACACACCCATCTCTGTTGTACGGACGGGCCCGTATCAAGGCCAACCTCAAGACCGCCTGCCCAACCCCAAGAGAGCTTGCGCTGTGGCTAGTGAAACCTGCCCCCCCCCCCTCCATAGCGGCTCGCTAACCTCACAAGTCGAACGGATCGTTCGCTTTCACGGATCATCATCATCACGATGATCAATTAACGTCTTCTTCTCTGATCGATCTTCCTGTCAACATACGGGAAAAAAATCTGACGAATCCGACCTCGGGGTGAGGTCGTTGTTTTACATGCAACCTGATAATTGAATCCGTCCGGTGCTGCGGAGTTCGAGGCGACCCGGTCGGCCAGGAGGAGGCTGGATTACGGAGGTAACTGTCAGGACAGTAGTGAGAACACGGCTCAGTTCCACAGTGCGATCGTTCACGTTGCTTGTGTTACACTGGCGATGCGTATCCTCTTCGTAACTTTAGCAAGAATACTCAGTATCCGGCTTCCTGTATAAAGATACTAAGGGCCGTATTCTAGAAGCTTCCTTAAGTGTAAGGTCGACCTTTAGCTATTGTTTGCAGGGTAGAATACAAAAGATTAAGGTCGACCTTACACTTAAGGAAGCTTCTAGAATACGGCCCTAAATGTGTCTCAGTGCCGTTTATTGATAGGTGTATCATGTATGTGAAACAGAAGTCTCGCGCATACCCCGGTGGCGATGCCGACCTGTATTTCCCCGTAGAGACTGGGACCACTATTTTGAGGCCCGCAAAGGCTGCCACCACTATGCTCCTAGTGTTGCACATGACTGCTTCACATCCGAGATCAACAGGATTTTTAAACATGAACAAAAATGACGACGTTTTCGTTTACTTCTGCCACTAAATATGAGAATATACATGTAAACCTCTCCAATATTAGGGAGGTTTCGCAAGTGCCCGGTTAGGCCATACGCCGACGTTTATCTATTGTTTGGGTATTTCCACACAATAGATAAACGTCGTCGTAGGGCCTAACCGAGCGCTTGCGAAACCTCCCTATTATCATCCTTACGTCGTGATTAACTCTGTTCTAAACTTAAGAGCGGCTTACACATGCAACTTTTCATATGCAACTTGTTGCATAAACCTGATGAGACCAAAAAGTTTCATCAAAGTTGCATGTGTAAACGGGCATGCAACTTGTTGCAACTATTATCACGCTGGATGTTGCTATGTGTAAACGTCACAGGTAGACTGCAACAAGTTGCATGTTGCTGCGTGCAACCTAGTGTAAACCCCCCCCCCCCTTATAGTCAACACGATTTTACCATGCGAACGAAAATGACGACGTTTCCGTCATCTCTTGTCCTTACCATTGAGAATCTTAACCTCTCTAATCTCCCTCTATCACTTGATCAGGTGTTTGTACGGCTCAGCTGCCATTTGGTATAGATAAAGGGTTCGATTTGATAGATCAGCGGGCAGGGCGGTTAGCTAATGTTTCTGACAATAATATCAATAATGTCTTTATCTCAATTCGATAACGTATCACATTCAAAATAATGACACACAAAATTATGATGCCAACCTCCCCTTTAATAAGAACGTCCCCAAAATCTATTAGAAATTTACTTTGTTCAATATTGCCGGTGTCAAAGAACATGCTGTTGGAAGCTGGATGCAGATTGTAGGCGTTTATTTTTGTCCTTTAATTTAGTCATCGTCATTCAAAGTATACAATTACATAATATGGGCCCCAAAATATAGAATTATGGATAAAATGCGGAATGTACATGTATGGAAAGTAGAAAGCATACATGTAATTTGTTGATGCACCTTACTTTCTTGTCTGCTCTGTCTGTATGTAACTATGCGTTTCATACGAAATAAACAGATAATAGGGAGGTTTCGCAAATCTGACGAAAAGCGAAGTACGAAATACGAAATTCAACTTCATTTCCAGGACTTAATGTATTTCTGGAGATGATTGGTACTCAAATGTCCCTGCTGCAAGGGCGTCTTTTAGCGTGTCATGTAAGACCGAAAGAGTTATGGTGCATTTTGAATTTTAAATTCCAAAGTTTAACATACACCGTAACTCTATCGCGCTAACGTCATACGCTAAAATACGCTCTTGCAGCAGGCGATATTCGTGGTACCAACCATCTCCTGAAATATATACGTCATGGAAATGAAGTCCAATTTCGTATTTCGTACTTCGTGTTTCGTCAGACTTGCGAAACCTCGCTAATAATAATAATAATTTGAATTTGAGAACTGAACGCCAACTACGACAACATTAGGCTCTATCGACGGAGAAGAGGAAACTGGTGTAACGTCTGTCGTTGTTCCCCATTTTTTAGTGTTTCCTTCTTTGTACTGGAACGTAGGCAGCTAGAGAGACCATGACTCTTCAATAAGGCAGTACAATGGGGGAGGGAGGGGGGCATTCATACACAGAAACGCTGATATATGCTACACCGGAGTGACGGCCCGCTTTAAAGGGAGACTATTCATTGTGTAAAATTTTGAATTTTTGAAATATCGTTAATACATTCAAGTTCATTGATATCTGCAACATGTCAGATTTTTTTTAAATCAGCAAACTCATCATTTTAAGTATTTTAATTACATCACAAGGGGACCATTCCACAGCACGTGTGATGTCATAATGTGCTCAATGCATATTTATGAAGATACAACCAAGAGACCCAGGCAGTCACACTACATTAGCTCATTCACTACAAAGGTCGTCAGCCTATTGGAATACCAAATAAATTAGCGAGTTTGTTGTTCTTACAGACCATGGAAGACTTCCAACGCCTCATGAAAGAGAACAACTTCACCTTATTGGCCACGGCCAGCTTTGATACGGACCCTGCCCCGCAGGTCAAACAACTGAAGGTAAAGAGCTTAACCAATACCGCCCGAGGGCGATTCCCATCGTGATTTTTTTAGAGGATTAGGTTCGTTGCTGATGTAATATTAGGGAGGTTAAGAAATCAAACGATAAACGTAAACGTTAACGACAACGTTATTTTTTTGTACCGAAAATGCAATATAAAATCTGGTGAATCATGTGTAGTATGAAAAATAGCGTTGTCGTAAATTTTACGTTTATCGTTTGATTTCTAAACCTCCTTATTGTCAACGGTTCTGGTGAGGGTTAGCGACATAATCCTTCACAAATGCTTCATCCACTACACAACGACAATAGCTTCCGGACATCTGACATCTGATTCGGGGGGGGGGGGACTTTCTCTGCGTTAATAGTTGTTTCCACCACTGTCGAGTGCGAAATCGGAACCAATCAGAACCAATCGAATCAATCGGAACCAACATAGTTTTTTTTATGATTTGCGAATCAATAGGGCCGTTTAGACGACAAGCCAAAAAACGACATTCAGATTCAATCCCATTGGATCCGATCGACCCGCATCGGGTCTCACTTGCGTTCAGACGAGATTTGAATGTGGTCGTGTGTGGTCCAATGCGGTCCAATGTGGATTCGGGACCATTTTAAATCCAACTTGGACCGCATTGGGTAGCCGGCGTTTACACGCAGGAGTTTTGGACCACAATCGGATACGATCGGATCGCATGTGGATTTTTGCCTGTCGTCTAAACGGCCCTATTGTTGAAAACTACCATTAAAATGTCCCGTTTCCGGAGAATTGCCCTGATTACGCACTCGACAGCACTCTTCCAATCAAAGCATTTTCCGTTCTGCACACTGCTCAACGATAGGAAAGTATGAACTAGCCTTGTACATAGCTAATTCATCTAATTCTCTACCAGAT
This sequence comes from Notospermus geniculatus, assembly GCA_002633025.1. NCBI lineage: Eukaryota > Metazoa > Nemertea > Pilidiophora > Heteronemertea > Lineidae > Notospermus > Notospermus geniculatus. The sequence goes on from NMRB01003178.1 coordinate 21,069, forward strand.
GGTTGTCGTTGAATCCTGTTTGATTGATTATTGTTTGCATCCAGCGACAGGCAGTTAACCTTTTTTTTCCAATGTTTTGATGTCGATACTTTATACCACGCCCGCTTTCAAGCGATTTTATGATTGTTTATTACCAGGATATCGACGCGAGGATAATGGTTGGATATCCGTGGCTAACGTCAAAAAGGATAGAATGTGAGGTAGGAGGGGGCATTCCCGCTATGTACATTTAGGCCCTTTTTAAGAGAAAATGAATACACCAAAATAGCAGTTTAGTCCACGGCCTTATGTCGTTCTGCGGAAACATCGTGTTAGAGCAAATCTGAAGCCAGGTTTAGGACCCTTGGCCACCCAGGTTCCAGAAAAGTCATGTTGCCCAAAAAATGTTTTGCTGGGCACAACCGCTAGGGCGTTTTAAAAGCTGGGTAGCCAAGAGTCGTACTAAAACCTGCTCTAACACGATGTTTCCGCAGAACGACATAAGGACGTGGACTAGTTCAGGTCACAGAGGTATGGCAATGCCGGGGTCCAGCTTCTCCTGTTGGTGATGGTCGGCATTGCTGACTACACAGCAGGCAGTTGATATCTTCGTTTTTCGGTGCCGTCTGGGGGGGGGGTATTCATAGGGCCACTGAAATGCCTCGCCTTCGGCCCTTTGCAATTGAATGCATTTTACATTGTAACGATTACATTACATTCATTCCTGTGCAAAATGGTTTGGAACTTGGATTGCTTTTCAGATATTTCGGAAAGGCCTCTACGGCCCCAGGTACCAGTGGTTGTTCTTCTCCTGCAATATCCCGCAGTTCTTCATCGATCGGCCGACGGAGAACGAGTGCAGCAGAAAAGAACGCCAGCTTGCCCTAGAGGGGGCGCTCTGCCTGGAGGATGCTACGAGTGATAGGAAGTTGAACGGCGGAATCGTTGGTGATACCAAGATGGTAATGTTATGTGTCACAGTGAGGGGTCTCAACTAAAGTCCATTCAAATCCCACCTGCCAGTTACTGCGCTGGTGACACTAAAGGCTCGTTTCCACAGACGCGTTTCACGCTGCGTGATGCGTCAAATCTTTTGTTATTTTCCGCCGCTCTGCTTCCAAACAATGGGCGAAGCGTCAAAACGCTCACGCTACCGCTTCTGTGGAAACGGGCCTTTAGCCTCAGAGAGCCTCAGGGAATAGTCAAATTCTGCCTACATTTTGGTCAGGTTGCCAACATTTAAACGTCGATATCTCGAAAATCGTTGCTCCTACGCGTCTGAAAATTGGCCAAAATGGCGCTGCTTTTTTCTCCTCTTTCTTTTGGCGCTAGTTGCATGTTCGTAGCTGCTTCCGTTCCGGAGGTACAGCCGTTTTGTCACAACAAGTCAGATTTGCACTTTGGAGTCAGTCAATCTAGACCCCAGGGACAAACGTTAAAACGCAGTTTTACCCAGGTTTCTTCAAACAGAGCAAAATCGCGTATTGGGGGGGGGGGTAGTCTCGCATTAAAAAATATGCAAGGAGAACATCAATCGGTCC
>NMRB01003178.1:39116-59960 GCA_002633025.1 Notospermus geniculatus
AAATTCAAAATTGAGCAACTCTGTGACGATTTATGATGATTTTTCTGTGGAATAAAATCCCCGCAATTCCAGTTGACTCCAAGCCACATTTTATCAATACCCCGATCACGTGCCCTAATTCAGTAAGTCTATTGAAGGCCTATTCAAACCGGGGCCTATTCAAACATTTATGTTGATCCCAATAACAGGTTACGCAGGTGTTTATGACTGTCACAAGGCCTGCATCAATGGGAGTTGACCACGATTACCCAGTGCAACTTACACCGGTGTGTCAGTCACCAAGTTGGCCTATTGTGAGAGACACGATTCATAATTTCACAAGGGGCCCATTACTCCATGTCAGTCGCTCCTTTTGTGGTTGAGAGGCTAATAAATATTCACGACTGGGTAATGCTAAAACCCTGTGCCTTGAATGCCTGGAACGAATGGCAAGAACTGGGAAAAACATTTTACAAAATCATCTGTAACTTTGCTTTGAATGGGACTTTTAGCATTCCGAAAATTTTCATGTGTCCAGAAACAGACTGGCTTCAAAACAGTGCCAGTTTCAACCCGAACAAGTGAGTATTAAAAAAACATGATATTTTGACCAAATTTCAAACTTTTGCCAAAAACACAGTTGTGTAATGATTTCAAGTTTTATGGTGTTAAAAGGTGTCCTAGTGGCCCTAGATTATGCGCATGAAAAGAAAACGTGGCTATGAAAAATATTCATTGAGATATGCCGGATAATTAGCTGGGCATTTATTATTGACTAAGGGTGTACATGTAGTTTGGAAGTGCCTTGTGGCTGTTCGTAATTTCTACCTCTGCCGCTTGGGGTTTACAGTATATCTATTAAGTTCAGCTTTAATATGGCTGACACCACCATAACCATTCGATGGCTGATCTGATCCTAACCAATCATAGACAATTGAATATCGTTAACGTTAGTGTTACCGTTAGCAACATGATCTCTGAAACTCTCTATTGCATTGGTAACAAATCCGTATTAAACGAATGCAGCTGTAGTATGCACGACCGTCCGTTATTTTTCAGTAGTTTTTCTCGAGAAAAAAGCACCGATTCCAAGTCACCGTGACGTACTCAGTAAACTACGTCCTGAAGTCAATGTGAGCGATTGTTAGGAAGTTACTGAATATCGTTAACGTTTTCCCTCAGAGGAAATGAAACCTTTTTGAAGTGAGAGACAAAATGTAAGTTCTCATATGTCCGTCGATGACGACTTAGATTTCGATAGAATGTCCCGAAGTCCTGCACTATGCTTCACCGGTTGTTCGACCACCGACAATCCGGCGTCGGTTAAGTCCTCGACTGGTCCGCCCTCTTGTCTGGTGACGACCCTCTCCAAGTCGTCATCCCTGCCGCCGCCGGTCGGTGTATCGGGCTGTTCGTGAACGCTGGCTCTCCGCGGGGGAAGCCAGCGACCCGAATTTGGAATCTCCCGTAAGATTTCCCGAAGGACCCCGTGTTGCCTAGCTCTGCTTGTCGATCGCCTCGAGCGTCTAAACCTTATACCATACCGACACCTTTCAAACGCAAGGACATCGATTAGCCGAGGTAGCTCTTTCAGCACACACGTTGCACGTTTTGATCTGGACTTTTCCTGATGTCTGCTCAGTTCTCTATCGACGGATCTCCCCCACCGGCCGCCATCCGAAGTGAAACCGTTACCCTGCAAGCACAGGGCATAGTTCATGTAATCTTGGGGCTGTGGATTGTTCTTAAGCACACACGTATCCTTCTTGGATCTAAGTATACCTCTGATCAATTCTATATCAACGGACCTCCCCCACCGGCCGCCATCCGAAGTAAAACCATTTCCCTGTAAACACAGGGCGTAATCCATGTAATCTTGTGGCTGTGGATTGTCCTTTAAGACACACGTATCCTTCTTTGCCCTCGACCGAAGACCAACTCTNCATGTAATCTTGTGGCTGTGGATTGTCCTTTAAGACACACGTGTCCTTCTTTGCCCTCGACCTAAGACCAACTCTGGCCAGTTTTCGATCAACCGATCTCCCCCACCGGCCGCCATCCGAAGTATACCCGTTGTTCTGCAAGCACATGGCGTAACTTACAAAGTCTTCTGGCTGAGGGTTATTCTTCAAAACACACGTATCCTTCTTGGACTTCGACCCAAGTCCATCTCTGGCCAGTTTTCCATCAACAGATCTGCCCCACCGGCCGCCATCCGAAGTATACCCGTTGCTCTGCAAGCACATTGCGTAACTTAAAAAGTCTTCTGGCTGGGGGTTATTCTTTAAAACACACGTATCCTTCTTGGACTTCGACCCAAGTACATCTCTGGTCGGCTTTCCATCAACAGATCGGCCCCACCGACCGCCATCCGAAGTGTACCCGTTGCTCTGCAAGCACATGGCGTAACTTATAAAGTCTTGCGGCTGGGGGTTATTCTTTAAAACACACGTATCCCTCTTCGACTTAGATCTTAGTCCCTCCCTCATAACTTGACTGTCTGCCGCCCTTCCAAACCGACCACCGTCCGCTGTATAACCGTTGTTTTGTGAACACATGGCATAGTCTATCATATCTTGTGGGGTTGGATTACTTTTCAACACACACTCGTCCTTCTTAGCTCGAACCTTCCTACTTTTTTTTCTTGGGTCTAACACATTCTCATCCGAGCGACCCCACCGTCCACCATGGGTACTAAACCCACTCTGCTGCTGTAAGCACATGATGTAGTTATAATATTCTGTTTGGGTTGGCTTGTTTGGTAACGTACAGGCCGAAAGGCTGCCGAATGTACTGAAGGCCACGACTAGTATAACAACCAGTTTCCCGTCCATGACTGCGGAATTATACCTGCAAGTATAAAAGGTAACAAGGCTTGAGAAAAAGAAGGAAGTGGTCATTCCCTTCCCCCTGTTTTGGGCACAGCATCCGGTATAATGATACATGGTAAATCACCACTGATGACTAGACCGGATTGGATGAAATGAAAGAATACAACGAACGAATGAATTCCGTAAGGCTCCAGTTCCATAGAGTTCACGTTTACACTTTTCTCGCGTTACACTTCACGTTTTCCTTTCGTTCTTCAGAGGAAGCGTGCCACAGGACAGGTAATGTGTGTCTCGTTGTGCACTGAATCGAGGAACGAAAGGAAAACGTGAAGCGTGGCGCGTGAAAAGTGTAAACGTGAACTCTATGGAACTGGAGCCTAATGAAATGTTGTACGTGTTGTTTTTTGATGAAGTCTGTTCAATCTCTGTGGATGGCTTCGGCATGTCATCCCATTCATATGAATGTTTCTTAGACCGAAGATTTTCATGTCACGTTTTAATGAATCAAACAAGTGCAACGTGAATTCGGAAAGCTTTAAAAACAAGCGTCATTGTGCTTTCTGGTAGTACATGTAAGTGACTGTGATGACGGAGGTAGAATAGGTCCATAAGGGTGAAAATGACATGTGGTAGTGGCTAGGTGGGTTTAGCTTCAACGATTTGTTTCAAATCATGTTTGCCTTCGTTATTTGTGTAAATTTGTGTTTTTTATAGATTGAAATATACACGTGGGTTGAGCCAATCAGTTTTGCTATCATGTTTTTGTCACTTGCAACTGGCGTCAGCTTCTGATTAGCGCTAATCCGTTGTTTTTCGAATTAGACTATCATCAAAATCGATTTAGGATCATGATAGTGTCCCGAAAACATACGAAGTTATCTCTCCCGCTGTAAATGTTTTTGTCCAAAATGTATGACACCGTGATAACTCCGACAAGTATTTGAAGGAAGCGGCAGTCCATGTTTGGTAATTGTGCTAAGTACATGTACTTTATTGACGTTTGGTTCCAGCTACATGTACACTCATGGCCAAAAATAAATGGACAGCAGTTTTTCTTGAATATCTCCAAACCAATGGGGAGAGAATTTTGGTACCAGCATATAGGCCTAGTAGCCAATTTTTCTGCCTATCTAATGGTATCAACGTCGAAAAATTCCACTGAAAGCCGCATTTGACAGAAGGAATTTTGTAAAGGCATGTTTTTGCAACTGTTTTATTTGCATGATTTCATTCAAATTTTTTTATCACTGTGTTCTACTCTTCGAGGCCTTTCATAATGACGACACACTTTATGGTGATGTTTCTCTGTGACGTAGATTGCAATTAGCGGTAGAATACGGTTCAAGATGAAACAATTAAGTATCTTAAAAAACATGCTTCCCATTTCACGGAGATTGGTGGACCAATGATGCATCTGATTTATTTCTAGTATTGTTATGGAACGTCGTTGGATCGCGCTGAAATTGAGTTTCCAAGGAAAATGAAGTTATTATAATCATTTTAAGTTTGTTTTCCTGCAATGGAAATCGCCCAATGAATCTTAAGCCCGTTTCTTAAGCTGGTGGTACTCACATAGGGAATATCAGTGAGATTGCCTCTGTTAGCATGTCATATAACGTCAAAAGCTTTAAAGCCTCACAGTATTGAATTTTACGATATTTTCAAAGTGTTAGGAGAGTGCAGGTGTAGGTCTCATGGCCTCTTAAAGGTCCCCAAAATACTTGCCTGATACGTACTTCAAAGAATCAAGCCCTAGTTTTCAGCACACATTGAAAAAACTGAAGGCAGACACCATGTATTCCCATAGACCATAGTACATTTTACACTACGCTAACGTCGGAGGACGTAAGCACTTTCTGAATTCAATACAGTGAGGCTTTAAATACATACACTATTCAATGGCCACTGGCACGCTTTGCTGGTCAAGCGGCCAAATGGGCACAGAAGTTTAGGTAAAATAATTGTCTGCGAGGATGCATTATAGCTTGGACAATGATATGATATGATACATGTAATAAATGGCTAGACGTCATATGGGAAAACTAGTAGGCCGCCATCTTTGTTGGAAAGGTCCCTACTGTCAAGCCAGCTGAGATATTCTACTTTTCCTCACCAAAACATCAACATATAGATTTTGGCCAGATTCCCCTGATCATGACTAAAGTATAATGATAAAGACCTTTATATTTATTGACATTGTAGTTAAGCTTCATATCTGAAGAATCTTCATACACAAAACGTGATTGCAATATCAACAATCGGAATTGACTTTATCAGATATCATGTCTAATGGATCATTAGATCTTAAATCTGATGGCCGAGCGATGACCTAACATGTCCAAGTTCACATTGAGTCGAGGACAAAAATGTAGGCCTAGGTTTTCGAACATATCACCCCATGCCGTGGTTTTAATTCGGTCAATTCAGCTTGATGGTGTATCTAGATTGGTCTCCTATCTCACTGATGGGATTAGATATTGAGATTGGTCGCGCCTGTCGTCTTTAAATCGCGTGATTGGCCGAAATACGGCCGACAAAACACGGTGAAAGTTGTCCTGACAGCCGATATCTGATTGGCTAACCAGTTTGGCGCCTATGCTCAATCTGAAGAGGTCGCCACCATCGTCCCTCGGCTGAGACCTCTGAAAGCGGCTAAACACAGCACAAAATTCTTGTGCTCATCGATTTTATCGATTATCTTAATAAAGTAATCGTACCAAAAATTAAAATTTGTTCCAGTATTTGTAAAAATACTACTATTTTAACATTCTGTTGGGTATTCAATGTTTTATTAAGTACGAACTCTTTCGAATCCCTACGCAAGTGCAACGGTCAGAAATCAATGTGGAACGTTGAACTGGGTACGAGATTGGCCTATTCTAACACGCCTAGTGACGCCTATTGGTCATCTTTTGAGAATCGCGTGAACAAATCACGTTCGGAGCACCGGTTCGAAACTATGCTGGGTGTTTACGTATCTCATTTTGACACTTTGGCACTGCTGAGGCTTCATCAAATCTCCGAAGCCAGGCCAATGATAAATGAACCTGACGGACCTGATGAAGCCACAAAAGTGACAAACACTCGTCGAAATACAATATTGTTGATCATTAATAATGGTATTTATAATTGGATTTTTCCATCAGAGCGTATTGGTTCTGGTAAACAGAAGAGGTCATTCAAGCTATTCATGTTCCTCACTTGGATGGAGTCTTTTACCTACCCTTAAAGTACAAGGCCCCGTCGCTTACTGTCTCATGCGAAGGACGTGAGAAGAGCCAGGGATGATTAATCCCATAACCTCATTTTAATTGATGATGTTTTCAACTGTGAAACGTTTTCCAAGGAACTGTCACGTCCAAAGAAAACTTTGTACGAACCTCGGCACCACAAGTCATGGACCGAATGAAGGCCATTTTAGCTCCTAAGTTCCTCGTAAACATCACAATGAACCACGATCGATTGTGTTAAGATTAACAGAATCTAATCATGATTATAAAAATCCATTTGTAACTAATACATCTAAGAATAATTAGATTAGATTTTCTAGAACAATTCGAACAAAGTTACGTAATTCCACACGTGATTCATATTGTCGTAAACAAAATAGAGGTGTATTCGTGCGTTAGTCTGAAAGTGGCCACCACACCACGCGCCGACTCAAAGCACTGATAGACCTGAGCCGGCCGCATAACTCCGCTAGTGCTTCGACAGCCTATCGGTGTCACAATGCATGGAAAAATGTACAGCGCTATCGGCAGAGCACTAGCGGAGTTTCCATGCGGCCACCCCTGGACCAATGTGAGAGGGATCAAAATCCCCTGGAATCAAAGTCCGGTGTAATAGAATGTCATATACCCCGATATGATGTGGCCCTCAACAAAAGATTCTGACGGAATAAGGGTCAGCAACAATAGGCCGGACAGGAACTTCTGTCACGTGATGGCCCCTGTACAAAAGAACATCTGGTATCGGACATCTGGTATCGGGAACATTAGATTCTATCACACCTGTGTCATCGTAGTTCGTTGAGGCTCACCTTCTGAGCGACATGCGACTGATTTTGCCAGAGTGGGTCAATGTCATAGATATCTTAATCCCTCGTTGAACAAGAAAACCGGACTTTGATTCCAGGGGACTATGACCCACCCTGTCACAACGGGCTTTGAGTAAGGTAGGCCGAGAGATATCGCCGAGTTGTATGTGTGAGGGGATGGGAAACCCCGCAAAAACAAATGACGTTCTACGCAGGTTGGGAATCACCTGGTGTGTATAAAACTGGGATTGGGAATACAACGTCCGTTTGTGACATGTATACTGACCAGCTATGGCGTCGTCAGGCCGGGTTGATGTCACTAATGATAGAGTAGTTTTAAACCCATCACCTGGTCGTTCTCACAAGATTAGGCCAAACGAAATAGTACATGTATATCTGGTTTCTTCGCATTTCATACTAGTTATCGTACTGCACGCAGTTTTAAAAGGCGCATCATTTCGGTGCGTGCTTTTACTTTTAATCATGAAATAGCCTGTCACGTGTAGCATTTTTCTATAAGGAAGTGGTTATTTGGCAAGCAAAATGCTTGCCGAAGACAAAAAAATTGGTCTTAGATGGCAAGCAAACAATATGACCACTGGTCATCATGTGCCAATGAAAACCTCCAAGCTGGTAGCTGTCTCGGTAGCTCAGGCGGCTAGCGTTTGACTACTAAACCGCAGGTCCCCGGTTCTACTCCGGGCGGGGGGCTATTTTTTTCACCGTTTTTTTCTTGCCTCGTGTTTTTTTCTTTTGGCCTTTTCTTTTTACTGAAAATATTCCAAACCCACCGAACAAAATTACCGAACGATTCAGGACAAAAATTAGCGGATGGGACATAGCCCAGTAAAGTTGTCTTACAAGGACTATTTTTAGGATGTTTGTGATTTATGAACGAAGCATATTGCTTTTCCATCGTGCTGCACATACATGTACATACATGTATATGTAGCACATGACAAGCACACGGTATCCTAATCGATATGCATTGCTTGCCAAACAAAGACTATTTTCAGCATTAGATGGCAAGCATACTTGCCAAATAAGGACGAAAATTGAACTACTTGGTAAGCATCCTTGCCAAATAAACCCGGCCTATTGAGAAATTACAGAATCTGTTGCCGAAAGTCACGTTTCGCAAGTCACGAGGTGTTCTCCACGTGCCGTTTATCTAAGTCCACGACCTCACACGGTCATGACCTGAGGATTAGTGAAAGAAATGTCCCAACGAAAGTGATTTCATTTCATTAATGCCATGATCAACTTACACAGTACAAAGTAGCTATACTACGTCTTTGTACCTTTTAATAGAAAATTTAACAGCATGGTTAGCATTTCTGACTTTTGTGAATTGTTTATGTAGTTTGATCATTAGCTTCATTGACGAAAGGTGAGGGGGCATGATACGGCGTGTGCAGGCGTTGCCACACGTGACAGTTCTCGCGAGTAGGTTGACTCTCAATGGGCAATTCATCATTGTCGGTTTCCCTGCGACCAGTGCAACAACCACGGTACCCATAACTTTCTATGGTTTTGAGGTGCTCAAAAAGAGAGCCAACTCGCACGGAAAAGCAACCCCTTAAAGGGACCCAATAGGCACTAGCTATTAGACTCATGTCAGTGCGGTCACTTCATCATAGATGGCGCTAGCTAAGGGCTGATTCATACTCGCTTGCGGACCGTCAAGCGCATGAAACTGATCGCAGGTTTCCACGACGTGAATGTGCACACGCAGTGAAATTGATCATAGTCGGCGCAAAAGCCGGACGGAGTATGAATCAGCCTTAAGAGACAACCTACAGATTTTGGCTTAAATGTTGATGTTTAGTGTATTTTACCTGCAATACATGTCAGAGTTAGATTCTCATACTAACCTATCGGTGTAATGAGCACATGAAAATGCCTATGAGGAGGCTGCCTGTAGGACCCCTTTAAATTTGTTTCGCTGGGGCACAAGCTTTGTGCCGTAAAGGCGCTGTTCCACTTTAAACGGAGCAACGCCTTTAAAGAGTTTGCTCTCGCGAAATGGCTCTCTATGGGAATTTATTATTAAGAAGTTGTTTATGTCATTGGTTACATCGTACAAGAATGGTGAGAATTGTCCAATGAGAGCCAACTCTCCAGTGGAGCTGCGCCTTAAGGGTTAAGCTAATGCTTGGCCTAAGCAGCATTCAATTTAGAATACATGTAAATCAGGCTACTATTTCAGTTGAGGGTCAAAATGGTTGGAGAAGCAATTAGTATTAGATTCCCATCGATGTTGTTGTTTTTACGGTTGGAGTTACACATGGTATTCAGTGCCTAGGCCAACCTATTTTTAGAAACAGGACGTAAAAAAATATGTCTAACATACAGCAAGGGAAAAAATAGGTTGGTAGTGATGGCCTGGGAATTTTTTATCGCCAAATTTAGAATAGTGAGGTTTCGCGAATCTTACGAAACACGAAGAACGAAATACAAAATTATACTTCATTTCGGTGACGTAATCATAATGTATCTCAGGAAATGGTTGGTACCACAAATATCGCCTGCTGCAAGAGCGTCTTTTAGCGTATGACGTAGAGTTACGATGTAAATTAAACTTTGAAATTTATTTTTCTTTCCACTTCGTACACATATGAAGTGGAATAGTGAAAATTTGGCTAATTTAGAGCTCATTTCCAGAGGAAGCGCATCGAATCTAAATAAACATTCAAACCTACATGAGTTTGTCTATCATTGCTGAGAATTTACATGGTAGCCGGTTTGTCGTGGACCGGTTCCCGAGATATTTCATTCATTCTCTAAGCATCTTTTTTCGGGACCCGCACTCTGACCTAGAGTATACCAGTCGAACTCGGCCAGTCATGTGCCGTCACCGGAGAGGTACGTGCGTCATGTTTGCTGACGTCACCGTGGAATAACGTCACTGTGTGCTGACGTCACCGTGGAATGACGTCATAAGACGAAAGCGAAACCATGGCAACCAACAGAAAAACGTGTAAAACTACCACTTTCGTATACTTTTTTCTTTAACGATGATGCTAAACCTAGTCCGTGTCGCAAGCTTCCCGTTGGTACCAAGTGTCATGGCCTTCGCGCGGTAGTTTCCGAGTTTACCCGTGACAAAAAATGAGCTGTCATCTTACTGAAAATAGTACAGCGCTGAAAATTTGATATCTTAGTTATGTATTGTTGCTAAAAAGTATAAGAGATTCCATTAGGCCTAGTATCGGTGCTAAACAAGATAAGAGACTTTTTTTCTGTCAGAACTCAACTTTAATATATACATGTAGTGGTGAGCACGATTGTTCAAATTTTATGTAAGACATGGGCCTTTTTCGATTCAGATCATTGTATATTATTTTACCCCATTGCCATCATAGGCACCCAAATAATACAAATTGATGTCAAGAACCTCTTTATCTAAATATAAACGTCTGGGTCTTAATTTCACAAGAGTATACATGTATCATCAGTTATCTCTGTATTCTCCTTTAAACTTAAGAGGGACTATAAAGTCTTAAAGGCACTTTGATAAGAACTAAGTAAAGATTCGTCGTTAAAGTCCTAGTTGAACGTACGTTTTTTACAACTTTAGAAAGTTAGGAGATATAATGCTGATCAAGACACTTTTTGTTTCATTGAAAAATTCCAACTGGTTAAAAAGATACAACATATTTATTGGATTTGGTCAGAGGAGATTGTTGGGCCTAATTTGATGACGTCATTGCAGGAATTTGCATAATGAGCACACATTGTAGTGCTATAATGGACTTATGGGACTATTTATGGTAGAGAATCAAAGGAGAAATTTGTCAATTAGTAAATATGTAAAAGAAAATGAACTGTATCTCCACATTGGATGGCTGACATTTGATTTCATTTATCCTGCAATGACATCACGCATTAATTAGCATTTTTGACCCTGGCTAATCCCTACCTGTAAGGAAAATGTAGCACTGGCATTTTCACGTACATATTTCTCGATATCTCTTAGACTAGTCATCAGAATTTGATAAAACAAAGACAAAAAGCAACATCTATCTAATGGGGAACCGGCGCGCTAAAAGGAGGCGCTGGGCAACAACTCAGTTTTTTCACAAGAACGCATGCGCTGCGACGTTGAAAACGTCATTGACGTCGTGACGTTATGTGAAATGCGTCATTCAGAATCAATGACGTCGCTCTTCGGTCTGTTATTTACGCTAAAATGATGGACGTGTAAAATTCAAAATTCAGTGGACTACTTCAGGTATATTTAGGGCTAGAAGTAGGGTGTAGTTTCAGAATTAAATGGCAAATAACGTTGGTTTGACTTTCGACGTCATACTTTTAACTGAGTTGTTCGTCAGCGCCACGTCACGGAGTAGTTCCGCCGGTTCCTCATTAATATGTATTCTATACACTTCAGTGATAATCCGTGTAGTTAATTTTTGGATGCAATTATGACTTGAAGCAAGGGACACACAAACGAATCGTGCTCAGTTGCATTTGGTCCAGCCTTTTATGGACCCTAGTCGAATTGGCAGGGACCAGAAAATGCTAGCTACTCCATGTAAGACTTCGATATGCCCTTTTTGTCTTGATATTCCCGGTGTTGGGAACGGACTCTTGGTCTGTTGCTTAGATACCCTATTCTGTAGTTACTTTTCTGTAGCGCGCTGTTTGCATACAACTACTAATCTAATGGACACTCACGTCCATGTCAACAATCTGATGAAGATGGCGGTATGAATTCAAGGACTACTTAAAAATCAAGAGCTTACAGTATTGGCTCATCAGGTGCGCATGCCGACAATCCAATTTATTACAGAGTGTCATCCTGGCCTTCGATTTTCATTGCGTAGGCAGGAAAATTTTTGATTTGTTAGAATTTCCTTATGATTTTATTATGAATTTCAATCGCAAGGATAATGTAGTTACCTTCCGGGGAAGAGGAAACTGTATACTAAATTAACCCTTTGACTTCCGTTGGCAATTTCATAAAAGGCGATAAAGCTGTTCCAAGGCTACAGGCATGCCAAAAAAAGACCAAAGCTTCGTATACAATTTCAATTATTCATTTATAAAAGTCATTAAAAAGTCCCTAACAGGCAAAATATCATGCTTTTTACGCATTTCAAAAATATTGAGAATTAAGGAAGTTATGGACATTTGAAGATAGCTCTTTGAAAAACGAAGTGGAAACGAAAGATAAATTTCAACGTTTAATACACACCGTAACTTTATCGGTCTAACGTCATACGCTAAAAGACGCTGTTGCAGCAGGTGCGATATTTGTGGCAGCAACCATCTCCTGAAATACATTACGTCATGGAAACGAAGTCCAATTTCGTATTTCGTACTTCGTGTTTCGTCAGATTTGCGAAACCTCACTAATTTCAACGATCATTTTGAACAGACTCGAACTCATTGGTCGACCGCTGCCGTCGTAAGGACCCCATCCTCTCGGCTTTTCGCTGCCCAGTGACGTAAACCATTAATCACGTAAAGGTAAAATTAGGATTTCAAGAAAAGCGAAGGCCATGCTGAACATTTTCCATGACATTCCCAAAACTGATGAGATTTTGGGACATCTGTCTCTGGTGTACCGATTGTTCATTGACAGATCATTCAATTTTAAAGATTCCCGCGAGTTCAATCTCGTACTTTGATGAATGGGAAGTCAGAAATTTCCTGTCACAACTCACACATATCGGTAGGTGGTCTGATAAATGAATCATCAGGTGCTTAATAAAATTTATCATCAATGAAATGGTCGACAACTGAACTACCGGAGAATGCTCTTTTTTTCAATGCTTCTTTAAGATCTAGATAAACGGTGAACAAATCATTCTGTGGTTAGTAATCGCTCAAAAATCCATTAAAATTTTTGTCTGCTGATGGCAGGTGAAGGAGATGACGTATTCTACAAAAATCTTCGTGATTCTGGTGACACCAATGTGACTTTCGTTAGTCACGCTCACAGGCGCTCCCCCGCGAGGGAATTTCCTCGCACGAGATGACCCTCATCGCACTCCACACGAATTACTCGGAGTCGTTTACCGGACTCGCCACGTTGACAAGCAGGTGGCGCCCGACCTCCGAGCCGAGTTGAAATGACGACAGTATTGGTCATTTGAGGCACCCTGATAGCCTAGTGGTTATCACGTCCGCTTAGGAAGCGGCAGGTCCCGGGTTCGAATCCAGCCCGGGCCATAATGGGATTTCATTCCCGGCTCTTCAGTCCGTTGCATGGGACAGTAAGCCGTGGTGCATTGTACCTTGTTCCTTTGCAAGGGCAAGTAAGACCCCATCCAAGTGAGGAACATGAGTAGCTTGTGATGGCCTCATCCGTACTTAATACATGTACAAGGGCCAATAATGTAATAGCGTTGGCCCTGACGGAAAATCAAATACCAATACCCAAAATTGGTCGTTTGGAACACATAAAAAAGCCGTTTTATGTCTTTGGCACACTTCAGCTTCTTGCAACACTGCTATACTCTTCGAGAATCGTGTTCCTTCAGCATCTTGAATTAGTTTAGGCATTTCTAAAGTTTGAAAAGGCAAGCGGGAAAATACATGCGCCTTCGAAGCTGTCAACGCGTTTTGACGACCATTTTCATCGAGCAGGACGGGAAACCCCTCATTAACTGATGACGTATTACACGGAAAGGGAATCACCGCGTAGTCGGAGTGGAATTCGGGACGACGCAACCTCAATGGGTCACGCTCACGCCTTGACAAGCAGTACTGGCTATGAATGAGTTATATATCAAAATAGAATTCAGAAGTACCATATTTAAAGTTGATTGGCATGGCACTCCTAGGGTCGTAAACTACATGACATCCATTTCGTCGCCAAACAATCTTATCATCAGTAAAATAAAGTTGTGTTATCTTTGGTCAATATAGTGATGACAGGCAGACGGGTGCTGAGCAGACTGACCTTGATGGGGAGAATGACATTATTGCATCGTTCGAAAGAGGAGCCACGGTGGCGTAGTGGTTCAGGTCTCCAACAAGCGGTCAGAGGGTCCCGGGTTCGAATCCCATGTGGCGTGAGACTTTGGGCAAGTCTCTCTGCCTTACTGGCCTCTGTCCACCCAGGTGTATAAATGGGTACAGGTCGGAAATGCTCAGATTGTAGCGCTGAATGAGCAGCTCATCTGAGTTCTACTGAAAGGTTTCAGGATAGACTGGGGTTAAAGTGTAAAGTCGGATGAGAACCTCTACCGTTGTTGATATCAGACTATAAACTTTAACGTTAACTTTAAGGGACGTTTTTCCAGTTATTTGTTCACCTGTCTAAGACAGGTGAGCTGTTACCATACCGCGGCGTCCGTTGTCGTCAAAGAAATGGGCAGTTGGGGCAATGTCCTCAAACCACCATTCCTTAACGACAGATGAGCACAATGGCCCTGGCCATTTCATGAAATTTTTGTGGGAAACTTATAGACAGGTGAGCTGTTACCGTACCACCGCGTCCGTTGTCGTCGTGAAAGGGGTTTACGACCCACGGAGTGTTTTCAATATTTCTACCCGGAATCGTTCCAAGAACACTCACCGGACAAAATTTTTGTCCTGTTGAAATCCTGTTCTAAAGAGGTAAAGCGACTTGCTTAGCGTCCCCTTCCCCACCTTGATTAACCTACCCACATTTTAAAAAAATAATTTTGAAAGAAAACTTCTGAAAATGCAGGGTCAGATTCTATTCATATCACTCACCTGGCATGTTATTAACAGAGCCTGGCATGGCCGTCATCATAATAATGGTGCCGTCAGTGAAATTAATACACATTTTAGTATGAAGGTGCAGTCTTGTTCGTATTAATATCAACACCGATTATCTCAAATATCTCATAAACCATCAAACCAATTTAAATGCGGTTTTCTGCATAAAGTCAGAAATCTTGTTGACTACAACTTGGCATCAATGTTTTTGCACAAGATTCACTTCTTCTGGTGAAAAATCCAGAAACAAAAAAGTTTTTTTTTTTGACCTTTTTTCAATGACAGATTACGCAATGAAGAAGTGAATCTTGTGCAAAAACATTGATGCCCAGTTGTAGTCAACAAGATTTCTGACCTTATGCAGCAAACCGCATTTAAATTGGTTTGGTGGTTTATGAGATGTTTGAGATAATCGGTGTTGATATTAATACGAACAAGACTGTACATGCAGTCTTTGACATAAGTTTATCTACACCTGATACCTTGAATATTTCAAATACTACTGGGCCAATTTTAACACGGTTTGTTCCATATGAAAATACATCTTGTTGGTCATATTTCTGCATCAAAATGTTGGAAATTTGGAAATATCGTATTCATGTAATAGCTCATCAGAAAAAAAAATGAAAATCAACATTTTCATTACGTATTTTTTGTGACGTTTTTTTGCAGTTTTGAATTCTAAGGATTTTGGGCTTTGTTTCATTAAAATCTGTTGAGTGGTTGCCGAGATATTTGAGATTTGGTTCTATGAAGAAAAACCTTCTCCTACCCCTCACTTTGCTGTGGAAAATGATACTAACCAACTTTTTAAAGTGGCCTATTGTTATAAAATCAAAATATGAAAACAGTATCCTACCTTTATTTTCCGAAGATTCCTGGTATCATCTGAGCACTTGCACCCTTATAGATCGGAAGAACACCTGCGCAAAAATCTTGATTCCCGTTTTGACTGCAACGCGTCGAAGGTATCGTCTCAACTTAATCAAACCTCCAGGCATGGTCAAATATATACGACGCGATAACTGGGTTACTGCCAGCTGATTGTGACAAAACGCACGCGCCCACACTCCAAGCAGATGAATGGGCTTTATTTGCGCATGAGCGGGCGCGATTGTCTGCAGACTGGACTTTGGATGACGCAGTGAGAAGTGAATGAATCCATGTTTATGATAGGAGGGACATTGGTGTGGGCGTTGCATATTAATCAGACATGGGTGTTAAGGTTTGGGTTTATAGTCTGATATAAGGGAGGTTTAGAAATGAAACGATTTAACGTTATTTTTGTACCGAAAATGCAATGTAAAATCTGGTTAATGTGTAGTATGAAAAATAACGTTGGCGTAAAGTTAACATTTATTGTTTGTTTTCTGAACCTCCCTATTAACAACTCTCATCCGACTTCACACTTGAATCCAGGTGTAATGTAGGAGAATGCCCCCCGTATGACAATGCCCGCTTTATTGTTCGGCGGACACTCAAATACAGAAAAAACATGTTGATCAATGCCTCCCCATTGTCACCTCGCGGCTTATTTTGTCAATCTTTTGTTGGGGGGCATTGGCAAACGGGGGGCAGTGAAAAACATTACACCTGTCTACATGTACCCTGAAACCTTTCAGTAGAATTCAGATGAGGTGCTCATTAATGCCTAGGTCACATATCCACTCCGGGGCCCGTACGGCGACCGTACGGCGAGTAAAAACAGACATTTTGGCCAATTTCTACGGTGCCCAGTTTGATCTAGTTTAATTTCCGCTTATCCATTGAGGCGAATTCGGCATAATTCAGCTTCGATCTGAGTTTCAGTCTCAAAAATCCACAGCAAGCCGCTGGGTGGGGAAAATCGTACGACGCCCGGTGGCATTTGTGACCCAGGCTTAATTCTGCGCTACGATCTGAGCATTTCCGACTGGTACCCATTTATACACCTGGGTGGAGAGAGGCCAGTGAGACCAACAGATCCAAAGTCGCACGCCACACTCGCGGCAGTGGGATCCGAACCCGGAACCTTCTGACGGCCGCTAGGCGCAAGTCAGAGAGACCCGGACCACTGCACCACCGTGGTTCCTCCTCCTGGGGTGGCCCATCTCATGTATGTGGCGATCGTCTGGGTACAGCACTTGGTACACACATTCGGAGGCCGATAAGGGGCATCAAAAACTTTCTTCATTTCATGGCTGTAACATAACCACATACAGTAGGTGCCATCCTGGCCACTTCCTTTTACCATAGATAATGCAAAGATATTTGACATTTCTTTTCACTTTAATACTGATTCAATGTACATAATGTATAATCATATTTATTACTTTTGCAAAAATAATCATAACAGTGTGGTCTAAATGAAAGAATGTCATTTATGATAAATCTAGGACAGGATTTGCCTACATGTAGTGTGCGATGTGAAACAACGCGCCACAGAATTGCATTCAGTTGGCCGTTACCTCCTGGAAAATGAATTGTGTGATAAAATTGTCTCGTGTGCAGCGGGCTTTAACTATCTCTTTACAATCCAACTGTATTTTTTCATTCGTTCCCCTCCCTTCACAATCATACAAACACAACCAAGTACACCATAACAAATATCGCGGAGAAAAGTTCAAAACTCTTAATCATAAAGGTAGTTCTCTTTGCACCAGAGTTTGCCGTCGGACAGGTCTCTTGCCAGCCGAGCTTGTGACCTTTGTTCTGTTCTTTCAACCAATCAATGAGCGGCTTGAAATAATCAATGATGGCGGTCGCGTCCATTTTCCGTTGGCCCGTGATGGCCTCCATGGCGTCTTCCCAGGGCTTCGAGGAGCCGAGCGCTAGCATTGCACTGGAAGAAAGAAAAGTTGCTAAAATCAGATTATGGTATAAATGCATGTGCGCGGTCGAATTAGGAACCCAGCGAGTGGCAACCTCGTCCCCATGGGTTTAGTCCACTCTACAACGACAGTCGAGGTTGCAGAGAGTGTGCTCTACCCCTGCGGACGAGGTTGCCCGAGTGGCTGATCCGAGGCCGGGATCCGAGGTCGGTTTTATCATATAATACACTAAAATATTCATGATTTGGTAATGAACAAGAGGGGAATCCCAAAGGGGTTTCCCAAGGGCGATCTCATTATCATAATTGCATGCCAGATCGCCGTCGGGAAACCCCCTCCAGAGGGCGATCTGCATCGGGAATTCACGGATTCTATATCTTCATTTTTTTCTGTAGAAATATTTGTGTACTTACCCAAGTTTCTCGCCGGCAATTTTGGATTTGTAGATATCACACTTAAAAAGCGGGCCTTTATGATTAGCTGCATCGCACAGAGCTCTGTGGAACTGGAACTGTATGACGTAACTAACGAAGTACCTAAAAGTGAAACGGCGCAATCTAAAACAATCCCACAATACATGTAAATAGAATAGCCGGAGTGCTCTATTTTATGCATGCACAGCAGACGTGGCCTATAATAGGGCTTTCAGAGTCACTCATTCTTAGGCAATCCATCTGATTCTCACCAGTCTATCTGGCCTGACGGCCATCTAGCCTGGTTTAAATCCATCACGTTTCCTGCTTCTGAGGAGCTCAGAGCCTCAGCCAATCATCGGTGTACGAAGGCTAATCGGCGTGCCAATCAAAATCCGTGTTACAAAATGTGTGCGGGAAGATAAGAGAACGTGCCGAACTGCGATTGGTTTCAGGAGTTCTGATTGGCTCGGAAGTGGGGTCAAGTAGGGGTCAGATTCATTTATAGTTTATGAGTTAACGCAAAAGATGACATGATTGGGACAAGGCTAAAGACGCAGTCGATGCCTTGTTTGGACAAGATGAGGCAATCTGGCTTGCACAATACATGGAGATGACAAAAGACCCGGCTATTCTGACAGTTGTCCTACGGAACTGGTTTATCCCTTAAAGAACCACAGTATCGCTTCCCAATCCTGCGTTACACCTACCCGCGTTGAGGGAGACATCTATTGACGACTTGGTAAATACGCATGCTACTACGTGCACTGTAGTGTAATCATACATTCTCCAACACTGGGGCGAAATGCTTAACTACAGTATTGGAGAACGGCAATACCGTGGTGCTTTAAGTTTCCAGCCCATTTAGTTTTTTCCGAAATGGAGTTTTGCATGCACAGCGACATCATCAGCAGGGAACGATTCCCCAATAGTTCCATTTCGCATGCATTTTTGATCACAACGCTGGGTTGCCCCGGGCCATTTCATTTGCTTCCTCTATTCCGAAGGTAAACTGACCTGATGTACGGTGTGTTGGCGGGAATGTGATACTTGGCACCTGGATCAAAGTCCTTTTCGGACCTTTGTATTGGTGGCGCGATGCCTTGATATTTGCACCTGAAAGTAAAAAGATGAAGCAAGTTTGTTCCTTGGATTTGCAATAGCTCTCCTTCCAAGATGGTAAAGTCACTTTAAGAATGGTCAGTCAAAATGTACATGTAGACCCTTGTTCAATCAGGTAACTGATCAAGACCACAAAACCACAGGCAGCTCAATGGGACCCTAGCCCACTGCCTCAATAGGTGTCACTAATGGTTAAAACTATTGAAATGAAACTGACATCCCGGTCCTGATCAATTTCCCACACGAAAGGCGTCCATTGTATTGGACCGGGTTTCGGTGTGCTGCCCTCTATCGTAGCTAGGATCCCCATTGTCAACGGCCCTGTAGGTCTACTGGGGAAAATTTATTCAATGAATGGAAATTGAGCTGCCTGTGATTTGGTGGTCTTGATTACGAGATTAAGTGTGAACATGACTGGACGTTCTGAAAAGACTACGGGCCATATTCATAAAGGGTGTTTAACCTAATCATCGTACAAATTCTGCATTACACAGGTTAAAGGCCTAGAAAACTATTGTCTGATGTCTGAATGGTACTTCACCAGAGGCATTTACCCGCAGGATAATCACACGCGTACAACTTCCCTGCGTATAAGCCCAAGAGTACAAAGGAAAAGTTAAACGATCAGGCAGGCTTGTCTAGAATTTGCCCAACACTTTCTTTTGTCCTCCCACACTGAGATGCAGGAATGTTAGATATGGCATGATATCCGTTGCAAAATTCGACACCAAACATATTTATGTTGGAAGTGTATATTTGCATGGGACATACACATTTATGTTCGATAAAACTCAATATGTGCATGCGATAAAGTTCATGTTCGTGTTCGATGTTACATCTATGCATGCGCTAAAATTACATTTATGTTCGATGNTTATCGAACATAAATGTGTATGTCCCATACAAATATACACTTCAACATAAATATGTTTGGTGTCGAATTTTGCAACGGATATCATGCCATAGTTAGACGCGTGTGACCATCTTGTGGGTAAATGCCAGAGATCAGGCAGCATACAGAAGGCAGAACAATAGTTTTCTAGGCCTTTAACCTGTGTAATGCAGAATTTGTACGCTGATTAGGCTAAACACCCTTTATGAATATGGCCCTACATGTATATTTGAGCTGCCCCCTTGAGTAGGTTAAGACGTTACCGAAGGTTCCACCAGTCCCTGTTGTAATGTGACGGTGTCGTCTCGCCACTAAACACTCTCCATCTCCACTGGTCCATCAGAAAGCCAAACGGAAGGAAGGATATTTTGTCTAAAGCCATCGACATTAGGAAGTTAATGTCGCTTTCTGAAAGAGAAAAGAATTTGAAAAAGCCATTATATACAAAAATGTATACGTGTCCCCTTCTTCCTGTTCCGTCACTTCGGGGCCCATATTCTGAGTTTCTGCCCTGTTTACCATTCCAACACTATGAAACAGAAAGTGAAATCAAAGATGGCCACCACGCCGCCATATTGGAATTTGGAGCGCAACCAAATCGATAGGGTGCACCCTCTGACACATATCACTATGCCTCTAAGATATGAAGTTGATTGACAGGTCACTCTGGCAGGCTGTCTAGTCAGTTGCCATCAATTTTTTGGAGGAATTTTAGGAACTTTTTTACTCATTTTTAGGAAATTTAGGAGTTTTTCCATCAATATTTAGGGGAAATTTTAGGAACTTTCCCCTAAATTTTTTGAAATTCTTAGGTATATCGTGGTTGATACTTCACCAATGGTTGTCATAAGAGCATATTGGTTCACCAATGTCCATACAAGAAGTTCACATGCACCAAACACCTTACCAAATCAACATCACATCCACCAGGCACTAGTAATATGATGATGACAATGAATTCATGTCTGGTTCTTGCTTTCATGATGGACATGGTAGGAGACAGGGGCGGATCGAAGATTCTGGTAAAGGGGGCACAGAAGGCCGATGAAAACAAGTGCCAAAG
>NMRB01003178.1:60374-73983 GCA_002633025.1 Notospermus geniculatus
CGCGCCCCCTTCGGTTTACTCGCTCTCCACAACTGCTTTACTTCGTGGAAATCGCCGCGTTTGGTCAACAGATGGCGTCAGGGCCTGGCGCGAGTTTTACAGCCTATCAGCACGCTGCTTTCAGAACTCTTTGGCCCGTTGGCAACGGATGTTCTTGTGCTACCATGGCTACGAACCGCTCGGCCAATGAAAAAGTGTCTCAGGCAAGCTTGGTTACCGGTTGCTCGGTGCTCTCATTGGTCAACTCTCTCAGCGCCATCTGTTGAACAAACGCGGCGGATTTTACGAAGTTAAGCAGTTGTGGAGAGCGGGTAAACCGAAGGGGGCGCGGTACACAACTGCGTAGGGAGTTTATCACACACCTTCGGGGCTACGCTCCGTTCATTAGATAGAGTGTAGTCCGAAGGCGTAGCGACATGAACCCACGATCAGTTCGGGGCCTAACGTACCATGATCATCAGTCACTTTTGGCAGCAAGCCAATCTTGTTCAAATGAGCTGGTGTTGCAACAGAAAGTGCTAAGACATCTCCCACCGCCTCGTGGAACCCCGGGTTCGCACCCTCGCGAAAAACCATAGGTTGGTTTTGGTACTGGAGATAGTATTCTATGTGTCCCATCTCGTGGTGGATTGTAACGAGGTCCTCCATCGTCACCACAGTGCATTGCTTGATTCTGCAATAAGAAAGTTGGTTCGGATACCTGCCGAAAGGTGACGCTGACCTTGATCCATGTAGAATGACGAATACGCATGCGCTGCCTTGACACAACACTCAATGTATTGTCGGGATGCGTAGGGGAGTTGCCCACATGGCAATTACCATGGGTGTAGCTAGCTTTTATGGCCTGGGGGGGGGGAGGCAAAATTGATTGAGTCTGGAGGGCGAAGTCGGAGGGGGTCGTGGGGCTCCTCCCCCAGAAAAAATTGAAAATCTACATCCTCTCAGATGCATTTTCCTCACATCTGACACCACAATAACTTGGGTTGAAGAGGGGAAATGATCTTTTAGAGGAAAATTTGCTTTGTCCCTTTTTGCTCGGGGGGGGGGGGAGTTGGCCCCTGCCCCTTTCCCCGCTAGCTACGCCCCTGATTACGGTATATAGCTAAGATTATCTTCGTATACCTGAAATCCTTTTGGTTATAGAAGTCCCAGGCCGAGGCGTGGCAGACCACCTCTCGGCCTTCGGGCTTAACTATCATTGATTTTGCCCAAAAGGGAGGAGGCATCGGTATGAGACCGAGAGAGGCGAAAAATTCATCCGAAATCTCAAACATCTTTTTGGCAGTGTAATTCTGAAACAAAAGAAAAAGACAACAGGTTAAAGTTCTTCCATTGTTACAGCCTTCTAGAAAAATAATAGGTGAATTTGTCTAGGCCTAAAACCAGCAGCAGACTCGGCGATATCGCAAGCGATCTAATCGCCACCGATCTTCTCGCCAGCCACCGCAGACAACGCGATATCGGGGACAGCGGCTGTCTCAGCGGAGAACCTGAATCCGTTGTTGGCAAACACGTTTTTGGTACTTAAAGGAGTTAGACGCCGAAGTTGTAAACAAACTGGTTTGTTTACAAATATGGTCGGCAAACTAGTTTTATTCCTTCCTGCAGGTGGCAGCACCCGTGATCGTTAGACTGGTTCCCGGTCCGATGCAACTCACTCACGATATTCACGTCAGTACATATCACCGACAATAGGTGGCAGCACCGCAGGCGTCCGTGGATAGAGAACCAGTGAGTGAGTGTTTACAACTTCGGCGTCTAACTCCTTTAAACTATTTCTGGCGGCTTACCTGCCTGACCATTTCTGGCGTGACGTCGACGCTAACTTTATTCTTGAACGGTTGCACAATGTCTAGTATATTGTTCCATGACTGAGCCCACATGTTACCTAGAAATATCCAGAATACAAAATTATACTTAGAAGATCGAATGCTTCAACGTATATTTCAGGAATATCATCAAAAATCGTTGGCAACTTGTGAAATAAGCCCGCGCCTTTTTGGTGCGTACATTCAGTGGAAAAATGCATTTCAGAGCAGCGCTGCGCCAAGTGACTCAATCTACGAAATCTCCCCTGGTTGACATGCAGGCACATCAAGTTTGAGGGCTCGTAAAAAGACCTGTAGTCCCAACTTACCAAGTAGATGAGCTGGTATATGCCCAGTCGACGGGAACATCTCCTTCCCGTACTTCTCCATCAACTTCCGCCGTACATAGGCGTGGAGGTTATCGTAAAGCGGACCGAGCTCTTTGTAAAGTCTTTCAAGTTCTGCTTCAAAATTCGGTGTTTCGTACCACGAACGCCAATCTGCACCCGTATCCTTAAATCCTAAGAACAGAAAAAAGGGAGTTAAGAAACAAATATACATGTAAAGTGGAAAATTTTGGAATTTTGCGCGAATTTTTCAATTTCTCAATGGGAGAAATATTTTCCCATTTTGAGAAATTTTCTTAAAATGATATGGCATTTTGTCTGATTTTTCGGGCGATATTTCGCAAAATGGAAAAAAAGTTTCTCCCAATTTGAGAAATTGAAAAATTCGTGCAAAATTCCCACTTTTTATTTTCCACTTTTATTTCTTACTCCCTTAAAAGTAATTTTACGGTAGATGGAGGTCTTACGCCGACAACACACTCGATGCTAACTCGTTCTTTGTTGCAAAACAGTCGCCGCCTCTGACTTACCATTCGCCCTCGCGCCTTCGTTACTTAGTTCGACAAACCGTTCATAGAGGGGTTTTATCTTCGGACCAGTGGCGTCCCTCCATCCCTTCCACGCCCACAGTAGTTCCTTCGGATCTCTTGACGTGCGCAAAATTTCGGTCAGGCCTAGAAACAGGAGCGTTTGCTGATATAGTGAGAAATTACGACAGGGTCATCAGTTTTTTCAAAACATAATTTAAGATCACGCATTCTACATGTAATTGAAATTTCAGCAGTTTTTTACACGTCAGTTCGCAATTTATCTTTTACATATTGAAGTTTAAGTGATCGAACTTCAGATGCTTTTTCAAACCGTTTACAGTCATATTTTAGGGTTGCCAAAACATCACACGAAAGTTAAAGCGACGCTTGAGTGTTAAAGTCATACGTTCGCGAGAGCTACCCTAGCCGTCGATTCGTGTTTATTCAAACACGAATTGAGAAAGTTTGTTAGCAATACACGTAGTTAGAAAATGAAAAAAAAGTGTTATGGACACAGTCGATCATCAATCAGATTATTTCACATGGAAGCATGCCACTTTCACGTGACTTTCTTACCTCGTGTTCGAACAAAAACACGAATCGACGTCTAGGGTAGCTCTCATGAAGGTGTGACTTTACCTCTCTTCGTCTGAATCTTTTAAAAGTATTCACGCCAAACTGGTAAGTTTTGAATAAGTATGTACAATATACATGTAAGGTTCAATATAGAAAAGGTTAGTTGAGGAACGAGCAGGGTTATGTTGACAATGAAACATTCACTCTCGAAAATTTGCCCCACACTTTGTTTTTGCAATATTTGTACATGTAGACTCTGGAACAAAAACTAGTGGCTGGGACAAATCGGAGGATTTTCCCATTCCTCGAAAAAAAACCAAATGATCAATTTGTAGTTGCAGATCCAGACTGTTGAAATATTCAGGTACTGGGAGAATGCATTCCACCTTTTTTGTAGCCACCCTGTACATTCATGCATTTTAATACATCGTACAGGAAAACATTCCATCCTTCATTCCATGCCAATTGTAAACGCTGCAGGGTGTATCAGCAAGATAAAGAAAATTCCAAATATGCATCTTTTTTCTTTTTACATGAAGAATTTTCGTTGGTTCGCTTTTAAAGCGTGTTTCCACTACAGCATATCCGGTGAGTAGCGCAGTTTTAACAGGAATTCGGATAGGCTAGAGGTACACCGAACGCGATGTGTTGACGCACGCGGCAAAGGCTTTGTTATTTTCCTCCCCACTGCACACAAACAAAGGTTTTCAAAGCATAAATCGCGCGTGTTGCCCTGTCGCACGCGATATCGCGTTCGGTGTATCCCTAGCCTGACAGGCAAATATTTGGCTAAACCATCGAAGGACACAGCAAAAAACATGAAAACCGCACCACGCACCGCAAATCGCTGCGAAAACTGCTGTCGTAGAAACGGGCCTCAGATCTGTTTCCACGACATCAGTTTCTGGAAACCGCTGTAGTGGAAACGGGCCTCAGATCTGTTTCCACGACATCAGTTTCTGGGAACCGCTGTAGTGGAAACGGGCCTCAGATCTGTTTCCACGACATCAGTTTCTGGAAACCGCTGTAGTGGAAACGGGCCTCAGATCTGTTTCCACGACATCAGTTTCTATAAACCGCTGTAGTGGAAACGGGCCTCAGATCTGTTTCCACGACATCAGTTTCTATAAACCGCTGTAGTGGAAATCCCCCTAAAGTTCTAAATGAATCAAAAGGAAAGTAATTTTTGTATTTCATGGTATTTTATCGTTTCATTTAATGTTATTCTTAGATTTGATACACCCTGTCGACTAACCTGGGTCCAACGAGTAGCATTTTGTGCCATTTATGCAAACTTTAGATGTACTGTATATTGTCCTCATAGATGTTCGAACTTGAATGTACTAAACGAAAATGGTAATTTTTGATTTGACAAGAAAACAACACACTACATTTTATGTGACCTACCGGTACTGCTAGCGAATCTCGCCACCAGAAACCTCATCGCTGGTGTGAGTTTCTCTAGCAGCCATGTTGCCAAAATTAGGTCATCTCCATGGAGATTTCCCCCACGTGGGGATGGGAGAACAAATCAGCTGTCACTCTGGAAGAAAATCCCCATGGTGATGACCTGATTTTGGCAAGATGAGTGCTCGCGAAACTCATCTATAGTGCCTGGCAAGGAGCAAAGTAACCTCATCTGCCACTGTAACCATGGGGGGGGGGGGGGGGNGAGGGGATTCAGCGTTTGCGTGATCCTTTCAGACCACATCATTTTATAGCGATCTTGACGCCCTGGTGACGAGATTCAACACCTGAATACCAAAAAACACCGTTATCCCGAATTGAAAAACTGAAATCTGAAATTAGTCAATATCGCGTGCCACAATTATTGTACCTTTTCATTCCACTTCCGCCACCTTTGGTGCTTTTCATAAAATTACAAATAATTTCTATGAGACACGAGAAAACATACACTCGTCCCCAGTGGCCTCGAGCTCAATACTAATACGCTCTCAACCACTGGCACAGATGGGGCCTAATCATGTTTCTGAACGCTAGATGGCGCAAACTGTCATCAACCAATCAGCGACCAGTATTTCACGCAACTAGGGGAAAACATGAAACACCGTCTTATTGGCTGATCGCTCATTGGCTGGTTGATCGAGCCCGTTCGTCAACAACTGGTAGTGACATCTAGTGTTCAGAAACGGACTTTGGCACCAAATGTTTCAGTGGTTGAGGGTGACAGCTTCGAGCGGAGGCCGATACCACTGAATTATTGAGTGTAGAGAAAACATTGAAAAAGGTACATCCTCTGATAGCAGGGTCTTCATACACTCTCGATTAAAACGAGTGCGAGCGTATGTACAGGAGCCTGACAAAAACCCTGCTATGGGAGAATAGCAAAAGTAGAGCATGACGTCATGTCGATATCTTTAGACTAGGCTATTCCCCGGCCTTGGTGGACGGGAACTTCCTTCTTGACCACCGGATGATGAATTTCAGTTTTCTGTTTTTCAGTTAGAATAAGGTCCACTAACCTGGTTCTAGCTGATAACATTTTCCGTCTTTGCAAACTTTCCCTGTGCTGTATATAGTTTCCATTTCAACTACAACCTGATCGTACTACGAAAAAGAGAAACTTGAACTACGAAAAACGCAACCTCTGCAACTACGCTAGCAATCATGGTCCGTGATCGTTGTCAAAGTCAGTGATTGTTGACACCATATGAAGCGCCTACCACATGACGAAAATTAACCGAAAACTTTGTCAGTTTGGTGAGTGTAACAGATCAGGAGGGGAAAAGGGCACATGAATCCCCTCCACAGTCTTGTCCGGACAGCTCAGCGGAAAACTTTTCTACACAAGAGGGGTTTCAGTCAGTCATTTAGGTCCATTTTGCCCACACAATACATTGGAGAGGACAAAAGAAACAGCTACATGTATTCTGACAGCTACCCCATGGATCTCTCTCTGCTGGTTTATCTAAGTTAATTCCAGCCCCTTTAGAATGCCCTAAAGGCCTATCTTCCAGTGTGTACCTACCTCTCTAATCTTTTTCTTATCATCCAACGCTGCAATTCCAATATTCGAGAGTGCCTTGAACATCTTTTTAAGGGTCTCATTTTTGAAATTCCTCCAATCAAAAAGGGAGGCATTCTTAAACGCTTCCTTGCTGAAAGCCTTGGATTCGAGACTGGCTTGAAGCTAAAACAGAGCAACGAACAGAGAGAGAGATCAGTTAACGACAGTAGCGAAACCCCTTCAAAACAACAACAACAACAACAACAACAACAACAGCAACAACAACAACAACAACACTGAAATGCTGTAAACCGCAAAACACTTCCACAACAACAGCAACAACAATGAAATGTTGTTAGCAACGAAACACTTTAACAACAACAGCAACAAGTATCGAGAGCAACGAAATACTTTCACAACAACAACAACAACGAAATGTTGTTAGCAACGAAACACTTTAACAACAACAACAACAACGAAATGTTGTTAGCAACGAATCACTTTCACAACAACAGCAACAACGAAATGTTGTTAGCAACGAAACACTTTAACAACAACAACAACAACGAAATGTTGTTAGCAACGAAACACTTTAACAACAACAACAACAACGAAATGTTGTTAGCAACGAAACACTTTAACAACAACAACAACAACGAAATGTTGTTAGCAACGAATCACTTTCACAACAACAGCAACAAGTATCGAGAGCAACGAAATACCCTTCACAACAACAACAACAACAAGACTTTAGTATCGACAGCAACGAAACACCTTCAAAATAACAACAACAACAACAAGATTGGAGTATCGACAACACTGAAATGCTGTAAACCGCAAAACACTTTCACAACAACAACGACAACAACAACAGTAACAATTATCGAGAGCAACGAAATACCATCAAAACAACAACAACAACAACAACAACAAGACTGAAGTACTGACAGCAACGAAATGCCTTCAAAACAACAACACTAACAAGACTGAAGCTGCTCTCGATTTATACTTCAGTCTTGTCAGTGTCGTTGTTTTGAAGGTACATGTATTTCAACAAGATTGAAATGCTGCCAGCAACGAAATACTTTCACAACAACAGTACCACCACTTGTTGTCAGCAATGAAACAATTTCATAAGAGCAATAACACTGAAATGTTGTTCAGCCACGAAATACTTTCCCAAAAGATCAACGACTACAGAACTGAAATGTTGTCAGCTTCCGTTACGTTCCGTTCCGTTCCGCAAATTACCAATAGCCGTCAGCATAAGCATCGCCTGACGTGAGAAACATTGTTATTGTCCTGAGATAACAGCACATCAATCATGTGTTGTGATTATATTTGATTCAATTACACCTATAAAATATCTGTTAAATTAGCCCACCATTTGCCCTAATGTCACTTTCACTTAACGAAATATGCTGATAATTAGGCCCATTCCACATTATCAATTTTTTTGATCGAATTTTGTGAATATGCCAATTCAAGGCCATGGCTTTAGAACAATTGAGTACTGATCAAGGCCCGTAGTGTAAACCCGTATGCAGCACCCTCGGTGGAAATTGTGACCGCAGGCAGAACGTATGGGTGGTTATAACCGCAAATAAAGACGTTACAAAATAAAGACGTTGTTGTCGTCATATTCTCTAGCGTTGTGGTGATCTCTAGTCGTAGCTAAGAAAGACATAAGGTGGCGCTGTATCATTCGTAACACTTCGGGTGTTTTCGTCATTCTTCGTTTGGACGACTGCAGCGCCACCTTACGTCTTTCTTAGCTCCGACTCTAGGGATCATCACTACTAGAGAATATACAACAACGATTTTGTAAGGTCTTTATTTGCCGTTATAACTGCCCATACTTAGGCGAACGACATCACCGCCATGAAACTCCAACTGCGCAAAAAGTGGAACACGCTTCACCCGATTTTTTCTTGTTTTTTTTGTTTTTCACAGCTATATAAGCCATGCAAATTATACAATGTACATGTATATCAACAATCTTTGCCTGTTATCTGAACAACTTACACTACATTTGGTCTCAAACTTTAGGTCATACCAACACTCTAAGCCTTCCTCTACATAGAAGTATACGATATACGAAAACACCGGTTAACAATGGCTTCACAGTCGTGAATCCATTTGAAACAGGGATCGCCGTCCGGCACTTCTCTGGCGTGTTTATACACCTTGTAAATTTCATTACATATTATCTGAATTTATTGACAAAAGAACACTCTGATAATTCATTTGTTGAAACAACTTGGAGGCTTGAAACCGACATGCACATACAAATTCCATGGCAAAATATCATCATCGAAAAATGCAAATACAAGTCCAATTTTCGGATCGCTTTCTGTGTTCACTGGCAACATTCTAGTAACATTTTTGGCAACATTTTTACAACATACATGTACAGTATACTAGTAGTTACAATCATACTTACAACATCACGTGCAACAATGTTGTCGTGTGTGTACAGGGTAAAAGAGTTTTGAAATACAACTTGTTGTTAGAATGTTGGTAATTTGTTGGGTTAATAACAAGAGATAACCTATTAGGTACACATTCCAGCAACCTTATTTCTCCCCCGGTTAACGAGGAGACATTGCGTACCGCAAGAACCATTGTTGATTTCATGCACTTGCGCTCTGCTCTTCCTGGAGAGTCTGAGAGAATAAACGAAATCCTGAATTTTTGGTCTACCATGTAATGCAAACGGATACTAAACCGCTCCTCTGTAAATACTTTTCTCCCTGTACTTTATTTGTTCTCTGCTAGTCTGTTCTTTATTTTTCACTGCCTTATCTTATTTTATTTTTCTGTTGCATGTACTTGTATCTGTATTTCTCTGTCTGTATTACTCTGTCTTAGTGTGAAATTAACTTTCACGAAATAAATAAAATAACAAAATCGTGCAGCTCAGTAGGTAAAGGCGTATGTTGTCCAAGAAATGTTGTTCAAACGTTGTAAAAATATCGCCAGTCAGTGTTCTCCACAGGATTTCCTAAGGTACCCAAGAAATTCCAGGATTTCCCATTACTTTGCTAATTAAGATAGGGTGGTCACAAATTTAAGGTACCGTAGGGGGTGTAACAGAAAACTATTACAAAATTGGGCTGCAAGATAGGGTGATACTTCTAAGGTAGGGTGGTAAAATGCCAGGGTAGGGTGGGCCATGCACACTCCCAAAAAGCCATGTTGAGAACACTGGCCAGTGTACACAGGCCGTACAGGGGAATTTGGACAACCCGTTCTAGCGCTGGCTCCCTAGCCGGATGTGTAGGGACCAAGCGCCAAGAATACTAGACTCCCGGGACTTGACTACCTTGCACTGACTAAACCACGCAAAAATTTACGTGTTTTCCCCAAATCTGCAAAATCACTCACCTGCAATTCCTTATTGTAATCAGTAATATTTGTGTAGTAGTCCCAACTCGCCGACACGGATTTGAACGAAATCTGCGCCGACAGTTCGTTGTATTCGTCCATCCACTGCGCAGCTTTCGCCTCGTCCGTAATCAAGGCGTCGGCCCCGAACGCAAAAACGGCGACAATCAACAACGTAGAAATGAAAAAATACCCCATTGCGATGCCGTAACGTCCGAAAAGTTACACCGCAGCTAAACCACCGTTGACACGACTGGCTAAGACCTTGTTAGTGGCAATGGCGCTGCTAGGGTTAATTTTCGAAACTATGCTGATCCGCGTCTAATCGGGAGTATTCCGAAGTTGTCGGTGGTATACGAACCGATTTCGCGCCCTCCGTTCACGAATTCCGCGGTAGCCCGAGCGACAGCGAGTCAGCTTCCCCTGGTACGTCCGACGTGTAAAGCACAAGTGATCGAATTCGCATTTCATTGAATATTTCGGTATGTAAATAAATGGAAGTTTATCTCCAACAACAATCAGGGTTATTGACCTCAAAAACTAGTGTTCATTCTTTAGTAGGCCAAGTACTTTGATACGTACGGTGGCCCATAAGAGACATTTAGTTTTTATTTTATATTTTTATTTTTTTTCTACTTTTCTCCGCGGAATAAACTTTTCTCCGCGGAAATAAAGTTTTCTCCGCGGAAATAATGTTTTCTCCGCGGAAATAATGTTTAACGGAGAAATAATAACGGAGAAAACTTTTCTCCGCGGAGAAAACATTATTTCCGCGGAGAAAACATTATTTCCGCGGAGAAAACATTATTTCCGCGGAGAAAACATTATTTCCGCGGAGAAAAGTTTAATTCCGCGGAGAAAAGTTTTCTCCGCGGAGAAAACATTATTTCCGCGGAGAAAACATTATTTCCGCGGAGAAAAGTTTATTCCGCGGAGGAAAGTAGAAAAAAAATAAAAATATAAAATAAAAACTAAATGTCCCTTATGGGCCACCGTAGATACGGACATACATGTATAAAGTAGAACTGCTTATATTTCTACGAGATAAAAGTGGTCTTAGGTGTCACACGACGTAATAAACATGATATTAAAATGAGCACTCTTTGTCTTAATGTTCTGACCTTGTTTTATGTGAAGAGGGAAGTATTTTATGGGGTTCTCAATGGCCTTGTCCTACTCAGCCTGAGTTCACATGATTGGCTTGGTTCAATGTACCGGTATCATTTCTACAATTATTGGGTACATGTATATAGTTTCTCAAGGAATTCCCCGACAAAAAAAACGCCATCGCAACGACGGTTTTCAAATTCAAGCAGCCAAAGTCAGGTCGTGAATGCGTTATTTTACAATGTTCAGTGCTCGAGCAGGTAGAAAATTTATGCACTTAATTTTTTTTTATTTTGGATTGCAAACTACAAACACAACAATGAACGTCCCGTGGAAACATGCGTGCCTCATTCTACACCATTTTCCGCGTAGGTAGGCCTACCGCAGTGGGTGGTGCCGCGGGTTTCTAGCTTGCAGTGAGTAGGCCCAAGGTTTAGCCCGGACCACTTCTATTGTTTGGACTCTGACCATTGTACAAGGGAAGTGCTGACTGCACACGGAAATTACCGAAGATTAGATCGGCTTTTTCCGACCATCGCGCGGCGTTATTAGCCTATTGTCCCCCTAATCACTTTAGCAAACAGCGGAACGATGATTGTACTGTTTGATGTGAGGTCCGTGCTCGCTCCTTCTCAATAATACCTCCATGGTCTAACATACTAGGCCTAGTATGCAAAAAAACCATATTTTTCTAACTTTGGTAGGCCTACGGCAGGCAATGTCGAGTTTGGAGCGAGTCCCAGCCACCTGCGCCACACACTTTTAGGGAACAACTAGTGCCCCACGCATACTATTTTACCCTGAAGTGAATCCACCTGATACATTTTATAGTACTGGCGTATCCATGTCGAGTCCCCCACTTCCAAAATACTGCAGACTGGCGAGTTAGTGTCGAGTGCCTGAGGAGGGGGGGGGNGGGGGTCCGGGATTAACTTGATAGCTGCATGATGATGGGCTGAGACTGGCTATAGCTGAGCCTTTTACCAATGGTTCGACCCGTCGAGGTGTTGTCGGACCGGACAGAAATTGTAACCATGGGTCTTTTGGCAGCTATTTAACACGATTACTTGGAAGCTTTCAAAGAGATTGCATAATCTATATAGTCGTAGTTCCTGGTAAAAGTCCACATACCATGGAGTACATGTATGTATATCTGAACTAAAATCTTATCAGGACTACGGATAAGTCTAAAGTAATACTTCAGGGAACCACCGCTAGGGTTCGATCCGTATGGGAGACCAGTTAGGCTAATGTGAACAGGGAGCGTAATGAAACGGTTCGAATAAAACGGTTTGGAAGCCGTTTCAGCAATGTGAACACAGCATTTCCCATACAGGATGTAAGTGCGAGTCCGCGCACGTGGAAGCGCTCACGTGGAACAGCGCTTTACCTAAAGCAGTCACTGCAAGTTCTAGTAAAGCTGCCGCTAAATGGGGAGGACAGGTGTGAATGTGTTAAAATACTGTTAGTCGTGAGAAATGATGGGATCCAGCAAGACAAAATGATTTTGAAGTCCATTCACAGCTTGATCACTGTGGTAATTCGTACACTGACAAGAGAGGCCGAATTGTTATGTTGACTCTTCCGGTAGCAGTCGCTCTTTTTGCGGGTTGACCAGAAGTTCATGTTTCTCGTTTCCGTGTTGTAGGCAACAAAATTCGACAGACATCGACCGATTACTGGCCAGTGTATCACGGGCGGCGCCCGTCGGAAACCATCTGGTTCAAGGATATGTGAAAGCATAAAGGAATCAACCATAAAGGTTCAACTCACAAATTTAGCATTTTATAAATGTGGACAATATCCCTTTAAAACGCAACAGAATTGCATTCTGACGTTTCCATATGATAGGCAAGACCCTTCTGCATGTTTACTGCAAATTTTGTTGAATTCCGACTAGTTGATCGTATGATTCAAAAGGACTGAATTAATGAGAACCCCACGAACGATGTGTGTTCAGGGTCATCGGTGTACATTTGAATAGGCTGACGTACATTTGTACATGGAACACTAATTGTGCTGAAAATAGCTCAGTTGTCGTCAGAAATGGAATTCAAAGCATCATGTTGGCAGGTTCATGTACCTCTTTACCACAAAAAAAGTTGAAGCTCGTGCCTATTACGTAAAGCCAAAATTCAGGCAGTTAATAAAGAGACATATTGTGGCAACACAGGAAGTGTATCCCTCAGTTAGCTCATCGTTCGCAGTTAAACCTTTATGGTTGATTCCTTTATGGTGAAAGACATTTGGGAAAATCCGTCCCAGGCCGCAACGTCGCAAAAAACCGTCACCGATGTCGAGATACCCTCCGGCGGCTACTGGAGTTGTCACTGTACCTACTGTTAGATTTACCTAGAGAGCCACAGAAATCGCCAAAATCGGCAATTTAATGTCTGGTAGCCAGCAAAATTTTCATATGTCGTGGCAAAGCGGAATATTCAACATAAGAATACGGCGTTCTTGTCAGTGTACGAATCACCACAGCGTTGGTGAGAAGCGAGTCGGTGAAAATGAGGGTTTGAAGTTGGAAGATGTTCGGGTTGAAATATCCACTTGTTCTACTAAAGCATGGCGCACACGTGCGACTAAAATGGGGGCGACTACAGATGCGACTACTACGTCGCATGCGATAATTACCTTTGAGGTCGATCAGTGATGTCATCCGCGACATCACTGATCTTCCAATGAAGCATTTGTCGCAAAC
The DNA here is from genome assembly GCA_002633025.1 of Notospermus geniculatus. Lineage (NCBI taxonomy): Eukaryota > Metazoa > Nemertea > Pilidiophora > Heteronemertea > Lineidae > Notospermus > Notospermus geniculatus. The sequence goes on from NMRB01003178.1 coordinate 73,802, forward strand.
GAGTCAACAAAAACTAATGTTCAGTCGCTTCTGTGGTCGCAAGGCCTTGCGCAAGGCCGGTCGCCTAGAAAATCGCTCGAAAAATCGCCCGTGTGCGCCATGCTTAAGATCGCGCAACTTGACTCCAACTGTGCGGTAGGTATTGATTGTATCGCTGCAGTTCCCCGGCCCCCACGCTGTCT
>NMRB01003179.1:28791-66746 GCA_002633025.1 Notospermus geniculatus
AGACATCAAATTGATCCATGTAATAAGTGGAGACATTAGTTGACACATTGTTGGCCACAAATAGTCGTAATTTTGAGCACAAGAAAATATGAACAGCTCAGTTGACAAACAGCTGTCCAGCTGTTTCAGTAATCATTGTTTCTCCCCTTAGCAAGGGTTTTCATTGCATTTAGAAATAAGGGGGCTACAGGTTAGATGTCTAAACTTAAAATAAAAAAGATGGGGATTTGGCCTAGTGGTTAAGGTGTGCTGCCCGTGAGTGTTGGCGATTGATGCCTTATGCGAGGGTCCGTGGGTTCGAGTCTGGTAGGAAGCTATGTCTTTCACCTTAGAAACCTGTTATTATTTTATGCCCCATAATAAAAAAAACAGATTATCTAAATTATAGGCTATAGCCCACCTCAGCCTGGATCCTATGCCCTTGATTTGTTTCATTCCAAGTGAGATTTAACGGGTTTAGACTTCGAACAGTGAGGGGGGGGCAGTCTTGTCATATTCCATTTATACATGCTGGTCATCTGAGGCATCCTTTTCGATAAGATGGGTTTACATGTATATGCTTACTGTACAGCAGACGATGGTATTATTGGTTAAATGTGGGCTCCTTGGACTTTTGTTGTGGAACGCTGCATAACATGGGAAAATTTTGTCACTGCCTTTAAATTCACATTGATATACAGAAAAGCTTAAAGGCTACCTAAGATAAGGGTCATGATTGAGTCATTATGTCATATCATTTTGCCATCTTGGCGATTTCCATAAAATCTTTTATTCATGACCAAAGCAATTATAAGACAATTTCTTGAGTCAGTGTCTTAATATTGGAAGATGCTTACGAAAGATTAACGAAGAATTAAACTTAACTTATAACTAATTGCGGCGATGAAACTGACATTTCGTGGCTTCAAACCCATTAAGTGGGTAATTAAAACGAAAGGAGAATTAATCCTGTCATCTGGTCATATGAATTGAACATCTTGGGTTATGGACAAATGTTCTTGAACACATCCAGTGGTCAGTGAAGATTGCTTGTCCATTTGAAAATTTGATGGTCTCAGCTTCTGACATCCAGTTTAACTGGTAACATGTGCCACTGCCATTGCTTCTTCCTGAGGTGATCAGTTTTCTTAGGACTCCAGGCGCTGATCCAAGGGGGGGGGGGCGCCCAACGCCCCCCCCCCCTTTCCGCCAACAAATCAGTAACATTGACCATGAAATTTGGAGCAAATCATTGAAATTCACCACAGATTTCAATGTTTCTATGACAGCCATATTTGTTTCGACATGGTATCAGTCCAGCCTCGCTGTTACCACTGGCTATATATAGGTTGGACAGGAGACCAGTCTTATCAAGGTGGGGAGAGAGAAAGAGTCACCTAATGCATACTGTTGGGCTTTCAGAAGGAATCCTATCTAAATGTTTTGGAAATCTTGCTTGTATTTCAAAGAGCCCTGTTGCTCTTGCACTTGGGATACATAGGCTACTTGGGATACATTCTCGACAGATTCTTCTTGCTGCTTTGTGAAAGGCCTTGATCACAACTTACAGAACTTCGGCCTGGATCATGTTTGGAGGCGTTTATTGATTTCAGATAAAGTGAATAGGCGCTATTCATCAAGTCAGCTGCATGATAGTTCAGTTATCTATTATACTTGACTTTATACCATATTCTTGGTCCTCAATATGGATCGGCAAGGCCTCAAGTTTGAATGTAGTGTTGAATTGATGTGTGGAGAATGATTGTAGGGTTGTAGATTACAATAGATATCAGTGCAGCTGGCACTTAATCAACTACACCACTGTATGAAATCAGGTGAAAAACTTGGGAGTATATTGACCTGTTTTGAACATTTCAAGCAAACTGAGAGGGTATAACCTCATTCAGCACAACTGCTAAAACTCCAGAACATCAGTGATTAAAACTAAAATGTGTGTCTATTTTGATGAGAAGCTTGTGATGCATGAGGTTCTGAAGACAGTAGTTCATCGGTGACACCAGAAAGTTTGAAAATCAGGGACCAGTTTTTAGCCCGTCAGTTGATTTGGTCAACAAGACCCAAGGATTTTTTTGTCCAAAAACATAACTTCGTGAAGTACAGTATGTTGCACAATTGACCTACCTTTATTCGCGTACCATCCGCAAACGTCACGCGGAAGGTACGCTTCAGTTCAGTGTGCATGGTACGGGTGTATCACGCGTCTCTTCTGCGTGACGTTCGCGCACCACTGGTGAATGATGTTACGTCTTCACTGCGTGCCTTTCACGGCAGTGCGCGACGTCCGCAGAAGATACGAGGATGGTACGCACATGATGCTGCATGTGGTATGTGGATGGTGTGCTATCAGGGCTCCTCAAACCAAGCAGATTTTGTTGTACATGTACCTTATGCTAGTGGAAAATAAGACTCCAGGAGAAGGGACTTGGTTTGATGATGCCAAATCCATGACGTCTGCATGGGTTACTGCCAGTGTTTCCATCATCACACCACATGAAGGGAAGGCATGTTTTCCTTTGCCTTTTACTTGGAAAAGCTTTTCTAATCATTGGATCCTACTGTCCATTATTACTCTGTATTTTCACATCCTCACTCCTGAGGTTGCTGTCACTATCACCAAGGAATGATTGGGACGACTTGCTTGTATCACCGAGTGCCCCAAGCTATCATCTGTACCTCTTCCACAATCTAATCACAACTTCCTCTAAACTAATTATATTCATAGAACTGGCATCTCTATCGGTGTGAGGTTATTGCCTCGCTGGAATCTTAAATTGAAAAGTTGCCGCAATTATGACATTAAGTTACACCTTGCCTCCTTAATGTCCACTGGAATGGAAACATTGACAGATCACAAAGTGGAAAATAATTCTTTGATATGAGATGTTGATGGCTAATATCACTCACTTCTCAAGCTTGTAATAATCAATTTCAATGGAGTTTCTCCTGCAGAAGGCAACGGCGGTATTTTGAGTCGTCTGCACTTTGAGGGACGGAAACATCAGCATTCTTGGTTTTGCAGTCATTACGGATTGAAATTCTCTCTACATCCGTACCACTTTATCGGGAGCATTTTGTGATAAATTATTAGTTTAAGACATTGTCCTCTCGATGAAAAACAATGGCAGATTTGTACCGGTAGACTGTAAAAAAGACACCGGGAAAAAAAGAGACAGTGAAAAAAAGACACTGGTAAAAAGTCACTGGAAAAAAGCTGGAAAATGGAAAAAAGACACTGGAAAAAAGTCGCTGGAAAGTAACTGGAAATAATACGCTAGATTAAATAATTAACCTAATTAATTAACTAATTAACCTAATCAGTGTTTGCAAACAACTAATTAGGGTCATGATTAATTGCTTTACATTTTTCACTGAAAAAAAAATTCATAATCTAATTCTGGTATGTTTTCAGTACCTTATGCTGGAGGAAAATAAGACGCCAGGAGAAGGGACTTGGTTTGATGATGCCTTTCCATGATTTTGCTGGTATTTCCATGAAGCTGAAGTCAGTGACATGTACGTATACATATATCACATTGTTTGGATCTACCATAGTACCATTGATCAAATATGTTGAGAAAATATCACATTCCTTATTCTTTGTTGTTTATTTTTGATTTCTTTCTGTGTTGAGATCTTTCTAGAAATATCTATGATCACTTTTCCACAGGAAACAATTGATTTTTTTGCATAGACAGCTTGAGATTTTTATAATAATGGTCATGAGACATAAAAATGCTTTTTTTCTCATGACTGTATTGCTTGATATCTGCAAGGAACTTTGTATTCTGTGTAGATTTTTCTGTTGTCTGCATTGCAGTGTTTCGAAAAACAATACAATGGTTGCTTATTGTTGTGCATACTTTTACTTGGAAACTTTCCATCTGCTGTAGTTGTTTTAAGCCCCTTTCACACCGGGCCTACGTAGACTTGCGTAGTGCGGCGTACCGACTACTCAGAGCTTACGCTGCCCTACACTGTGCCTACATGGCAATACGCCAAGGGACACAAGGGGTACGCAAGATGGACGCAAAAAAATTAAACATGTTTAATTTTTTCCTGTACTTTCGGCATAGAGCACTGGACGCAGAAAGTATGCAGTTCTTACGCAAGTCTATGTGCAACACGATGCTAATGTACGCCATGCCTACGCAATAGTACGCTACCCTACGACAGACCGACAAAAAGTTCTTTGACTTTGAGGCTGACGTAGTGTTATATATGGAAGGGCGTAGTGTTGCCTACTTTTGCTTAGTGTGGGTTCAGTGACTACGCCGTTCCTGCACGTAGCAACATTTATTTCATCAGTACACAGCCTAATTTCAGCATACTCGGTACGCCGCACAACGCAACTCTACGCAGGTCCGGTGTGGAAGGGGCTTTAGGTTGCAGAAGTGGTCAGTGGCTTTCCTGTTGCATGCATACGAAAAACATAGGCATTTGCTCATAATTATTCTTACACACAGTTTGTGATATTTCCTACCTTGGTAGATTACGATAATGAAAATGCACTGTCATTACCCTGAATATATTTGCAAAAGTTTTATTGATCAGGATACTAGTTACTCATCTTACATATAAGTCACCTGTTGCCCACGTTTTAAGTTATACAGCAGTAAATCTACTGGCAATAAAAACCAACAACAGTTTACTTGCTGAAACAACTCATGGTAAATTCATTAGGTTGACTTCATCTGTGAACTGACTCAACTGTGAAGAGATGCACCTTTAATCAGCCATTAGAACATATGACAAGATCATGGTGATGAATAAAGGATGAGATCGTCACGGAGGAATACTAATTATAAGTATAAACATGTACTTTCAGGGAGGGGCAATATTACTGGTTGATTGCTGAGTAGTCAAGAGGGGGTGTTAGTTGGTACTCGTGGAATAAGGGGTGGTTCAACATTTTCACAAATCTACAAACCGTAGACTAGGGGGGAAGGGTTAACACCGGCTGTACACTTTTTGTGTAACATGAAGATGTTGATCTCTGTAGGTCCAATGGGGGCAGAAGAATCAAAGTTTTTTATGTACACTTTTGGGGGGAGGGAGGGGGTCATAAAAAAGTCTACTCTCTGTAGACTTGTGAAAATGTTGAACCACCCCTAAAGCAATCTTCCAATATGGCTGGAGAGGTCAGCGTCTTGGATTTCAATGTCATTTCCTAGTTATTTGGACGGAAAACTAGTGGAGCTTTATCATTACCAGGGGGCAGATCCAGGATTCTGGTAGAAGGGGGCACAGAAGGCCCCAGGTGGACCAATGAAGGCAGACGCCAAAGGCGCGAAGCCACAGTTGAGGGTCTGGGGGGTCTCCCCAGAAAATGTTGAAATCTGGAAGGCCATTGGTGCAGTTTCCCAGCATCTGAGGGACAAAATTACAAGGCAATTCTGTGGCACTTTGAAAACAGTGGGCGGTTCCACGATTTCGGAAAAGAGGGGGCACCCTGTGCTAGAAACATTGAAATCAGCAGTGAATTTCAATGGTTTGCTCCGAATTTCAGAATTCCACAGTCGATTTTACAGATTTGTTGGCTGAAAGGGGTGTGTGTGTGCTGGGTGCCCCCCTGGATCCGCGCCTGGAAAAAGGTCAATTTTTCTAATGTTGGTCATCGAAAAATGGGGGGGGGGGNCAGGGGCTACAATTGCCCCACTTCGGTGGTACAATTATAGCCCCTGTAAACTTTTTGAAAATAATTTATTTCTCAAAATTGAATTCAGTTAATAAGTTATTTTGAATTGAGCCATCCATCTGACTTGCATGACTACCTACATGCCAAATTGCATGTTGATATTCAAGTGTTTTGGTGGTGAAACCCTTATAAAACCAGAAAAGGGGGCTAGAATTGTACCACTTTACCCTAAATGCAATCCCATGATAAAAATTTGTGTATCAGTTTCTGAACTTACACAGCGTACATCAAAACTTCCATTTGATAAGCACGAAGTATGGGTGTGGCAAGGGTGTCGTTGTAATTGCCCTACAATTATTATGCATCTGGTTTCAAAAGCTTTAAACTTTTATCTCCCAGTACATTGCTTTGGCACTTGGTTTTTTTGCAACTGATAAAAGGCTCACAGCTGTTCTATAGACTTCTGAAAGTGTTCTCAAAATATCAGCATGTCACATGACTGATCAGAGGTAGTAATTTTGTAAAATGATGAATTTTAGCTTTGGATCTTGTGTACATAAAAAAATTACATAACTTCTGATTGGCTTGACTGATTTGGATGAAACTAGGACTATTTTTCATGATCTGTGGGAATTTTTGGGACACCCTGTATTTGAAAGCTTGCATACTGTTATCATCATCATAATTATCTAAGGGTGCTGTGGCGATTGATGCCTAATGCGAGGGTCCGTGGGTTCGAGTCCGGTAGGAAGCTGTGTCTTTCACCTCAGACACCTGTTATTGTTATTTGTCCATAATTATCTAAGGGATATTCTTTCAATTTTTTGTAAACAATCTTGTTTATTTTGACTAGTGTATACTACATGTACATGAGTTGTGAGTTTGTATAAAGACTCAATGCAGCAGATTTTTTCTTGACAAAAAATAGCCCTATTTTCTGATTAGCTCGGGTAATATCTGAGATTATCTGACACACCTCAACAACTACTGAGAGATACTGTGATCGATGATTCCTTTGGGGATCAGAGACCAAACAATTAGCCCTGGCCACCTGATTAATTTACTCTAAGCGTTCATGGTAAGCTAACTTTTCAACTCCATAAAAGCAATATCCTATTAGATCACAAAGACGAGTCTCATCACCCATATGGAACTTGGTCATAAAATCATCCCTTTCATTCACAAATTCGAGACACGGTAGTCTACTGAAAATGAATTATTTACGATTTCTTTAATGTATATTGGGATGATTGTAACAGGCGCGTGCCCCCTTTCTATCTAATTCATTACCATTAAAAGCTGTTTGACTTTATGATGGGTGTTATGGATCTTCAAAATTGAATTTTCAAATCGAGGGCAAGGCATACCGAAGAGATCATTTTGTGACCTTGTCTGGCGAAACCCTGCCAATGTCGCTGAACACCATAGGGTTAATAGGTTATGTAGGGAGTCTGATCACAATGAAAAAACGTTGGTCTGTTTTGAGCGACAAAAAAGCCTTATTGATTGTGCAACAAAGGGGAGTATGATCAAGGCCTATATGTTACTCCCCAGCGACTTTGGCCGGGTTTTCACAGACCCGGTCACATTTGATGGCTGGGTTGTGGAAAGATTTTTTTTAAATGGCTAATGAAAGGAATGAACTGGAGGGATACAATATGGACTTGAACATCTCTTTTGATGATGCTGGGGGAACCAGAACCTCAGCGATGATAGACAACGAAATTTTCAGAGCCCATGATGTTGATCTGATCGATGAAACATGCAGTTACCATCAAGGCTGATGCATATTATGAATGCCATCAGCAATGAATTCAAGTCATTTCAGTTTCATGTGGATCCCAATGATCTGTGATATTGTACGCTGTAAAGCCCATTTCACACTCATATTTTTATCTTATTTTCTAAAATGCCAATTCATGGCTTCCATTCAATAATCAATGGGTAAGCCCTTTACTCCGAAAATTTGAAAAAAAATGTGTCAGTGTGAATCAGGCTTAAGATGTCAAGCTGACTTGCTGCCTTGGCTCATGTGGACTCCAACAACACTTCTTCCGAATCAGAACCAGGGTCGGATCCAGTGGGGGCGTACACCCCCTCCCCCCCATTTTTGGCACACCATGATTCTTTTTAGCAAGAAAAAAATTAAATCGGCTAAAAATTACAAGTATTTTGCTCTCAGATGCCAGGAAAACCTAAAAGCACTTAAATTGTCAAATCTTTCTGGGGGAGCCCCAGACCCCCTTTTGGCTTTGCAGCTAAGGCACTTGCCGCATTCTTCGAGCTACATTGTACGCCCCTCTTTCTGTCAGTCCTGGATCCGTCCCTGAGAACAAATGTAGAATTTTATATACATACTGCCCCTTTAAAAACTTTAATCTATAAAACTGTGTGTTTATAGCAACCGAGAGACAGGCAGGTGCCATTATACAGATTGTAGTCTTTCATGCTTGACTCGGCCAACTTTTGTCATCAGTTTCATTGCTTTGCTAAGTGTAGCGTGACCGCTTGACTCTTGCGCTGTTGGAGGCAAAACCATTGTCAGGACTTATGCAGCATGATTAAGCATTCTCCCATGAGAACTGAGGGACTTGTAGACAGAATAACATCAAGTACTCTGTTCACCTTGTGTTCCAATGTAAACGCTTGTCTTGCTGGTTGTTTTTTTCTCTCGAAAAAAGATGATTGAAGCACAGAAAAATGGTGTGCAGATCTGCTGGTCAGTTCAAAGTGTAGTGTTAGGAATGACATCATTTCATTTTCAAAATAATGATCTCCCCTCTATTAACAAAAAGTGTGAAGTTATGGCAAGTCAGAGTACAACCAAAATTGACAGGGTCTCACCTTGACCCATATCAGGTTTCTGATATAGGAAGTTGATTGAGTTCTTAATTTTTGGAGTGGGATAAAAATCCAAGATGGCTACCTGGTGGCCATGATCTGGATACCTCATATTTAATATAAGAGTCCCTTTGCCTCATTTCTGTCTAAATGCAAGCTTTAGACTTGATCTGACATTCAGCTTTCGGGATATGATGCCATGTTCTGTTGTTCAAGAGTGGTTTTACCAGTTGATCCCATTAGTACATGTTCAAGATCATATGGTGCGGACCTGGGGCCTCATCTCCCAAAAAAGTACAACTCGAGGGATTTCACCGGGAAATGCTCATTCAGGCNACAACACAAGTCTTCACAACATAGGCCTGTTGAATGCAATGAAGATAGGCCTTATTACCATACCAAGTTAATGTGTAAGCAGGTGTCAGTAATGACTTAGATATTGGATCAGCAGTCCATGAATTTAAGACCAAGGCTTAGATATTCCCATTCTACTCAGTGCATCTCCGAGTTCGCCGTATTCATGATTATGCGATGGTGGTTTCAATGTAGGCCTAGGTTGATCCATGCATCATCATAAAAGTGCCCTGGTTTGCAGACATGCTTTGCAGCGTATAAAAAAGCAGGGTCAGATCCACGATTTCGGAAAAGAGGGGGCACACTGTGCTAGAAACATTGAATCTGCTGTGAATTTCAATGATTTGCTCCAAATTTCATAATTTCACAATCAATTTTACAGATTTGTTGGCGGAAAGGGGGGGGGGGCGCATACCAGATCTGTGCCTGAAAGCAGGGGCATAAGTGCTGTATGCATTCAGAATTTTTGAAGGGAGATCTCTGGCTAGAAGAATTTTTCTGAAAAGATATGTATGTCATGATGCCTATAAAGTCCATTTTAAAAGTTAATATCCATGATGTTTTGGCACTGGGTACTCTAGGATTACATGTTTTGAATGGCACCAGATTTCTTAGTCCGGGCCTGTGGCTGAGAGAAATTTTGAGGTTTTACCATATATAGTGTCTAGAGCACACTTTCCTCAGTGCGATGAGAACAAATACCCCTGCGTCCATATGGTCGAAATACGCGAAAGATAAGTAGGGAGATGTTGGATCCATTGTTTCATTAGGAGGCATCGATATACCCTACGATCAATGCATCGCGACTTGAAAGAAAGTAGAACATATGCTGGCAGAAAGTGAATGGGGACATGTGGTGGAGTGATCCACTTGAACCACTTCAAAATCTTTCCTGGACTTGAGAATTGGCCGTAATTGATTTCATTGAAAAGTCTTGATGATAGTACATCTGACAACACATGCTCGCATGATGTGCATTGAGGTCTGACTAACGAGTGGGACATCCATACTGGCCGGTCATCCTTCCTCTATTTGATCTGAGAGCTGCTGATGACACAAGAAAAAATCTAGCTGACAGATCTTCAGGGGACATAGAGTAGGCCCTAATACAACTGTTTGAGATAACCGATAATTTACCACAATTAAACACAGTCACCACCTTTGCCAGCATCACATGGCAGTCGTGGCAGTTGAGGCAAAGGGTCGAACCCAGTTAAACACAGTCACCACCTTTGCCAGCATCACATGGCAGTCTTGGCAGTTGAGGCAAAGGACGAACCCAATTAAACACAGTCACCACCTTTGCCAGCATCACGTGGCACTCTTGGCAGTTGAGGCAAAGGATGGACCCAATTTCCTACATTGGCAGTAGAATTGAACCTGAGATACAATGGTTGGTAAACCTGGGCCTGTGGTCTGAGTGAACATGCAGCTCTATAACCAGGCCACCAAAACTTTGGTCATGCTGTGTCTAAGCCTACCCAGTGTGGAAAATGTACAAAAGACACATAATCAAGGAAAATGATCCACCGACTCCGTCTTTTTTATTCCAGATTTATTTATTCCCAATTAATTGGGGTGCCGTGTGCAAAGCACATTATGGCTACCCTCTTCAGATCAATTTTTACAATGGCTACATGAGTATGATATTCCGTAAATATTTAGAAAGTGATGTGTAAAATAGGAACAAAGAAGGAAGCCCACTACTCCCTTACCCAACCACACACTTAACTCCGCCTTTGTTATTTAGGGTTGAAAAGTGCACATTTTAGCGCCTCCAATAATACCTGATACCGGTACAAAACGTTGCCATAATGGTAGGCCCCTATTGACAAACCCAGCATCTACCCTAACAAAGAATATGATCGATATAGAATCTTCTTTCTGGTATATGTATCTTTTATGCATTGTCCACGGTGCTGCTGCCGTGTCAAAATTGCAACCCTGCTACCGCACGTGATCTTTGCTCCAGGGTAATAATTTACGGTAATGTGACCCTTCCATCGAATTCAAACCTTCCCCCACGGTCCACTTCTCCTTCACTCATTGAAGTGTATTGGCCATGTCCACTCACAGTGACAGCTAATCTCCCCTTGATTTGCTTCCAATTAAATCATCCCAGATGCAAAGTGTCTGCACAATTCTTTGAGAAGTATCTCTTAATACCGTCTCAGGATGATGAAGACTATCAATATCGGATACAATAAGCTGTAGACAAGTGTCGCTTCCTTGTTGCGGGTAAGCTTCATCGGGTTTCTACATCCCACAAAGCCTCCTTCAACCATCCGTCATCGTTTAGAGCCACCGCGCTATGAATGCAACGATACGTGTGACAATAGTTATGACAAGGGTTGAAATGAGACCAGGCTTGTAAGATTGGCGCAGTTCTCCCAGGAAGATCAAGACACAGTTGAGAGGAAGTGATCATCATCGGCGCTCTTCAGCTGAGCTGACGATCACCAGAGAACAGCCTCATTGAATTTATAGATCAACACCGAGCTTCGGTGAATCATAAGTCGAGGGAGCGTTATTGCTAAGGGACCAAGGGGATGATTCTTTTGACTTCACTGTCTAATGATTCTCGTATGGCTCATCATGTTTATGACTTAAGTGGTCTGGGGATATGGAAAGCTTTGCTGGTGGAGATGATAGAATAGATCTCGTGGCCTGAGTCGGCCACCAGATGCAAACTGGCATTTTCTTGATATTTATGGTTCATCTCATTCTAATCAAACTGGACAGGCTCCGCCGTGGTCAATATGATTAGAGAATAAACGAGAATGTGGATATAAGATGAACACAGCCTCGTGGGGATGCGGTGCACAGAGCCATAACTCTATATTGCGGAGAGGAACTCCTTTTACCATAAATTACTTTAGTGTGTTTCCACGCGATATCACATGATTGCCAGCTCTAAGTGGTTTTAAAGTGGTGAGAGTCCGCCGACAGTTTCCTAGTCGTTCTTAATGCTAAATGAAATTCACTCTTGGTTAATTTGGTTAATCACTTAGCAATGATCCATTCGGTTCTGTATTCTATCACCATGATGATTTAATTCAGGCATATGTCTTCACTAATAAAGGCTTGACAATTTCACATTACTGCCTGAGTTATATAAGAACATCAGTGGAATGTACACGTACATTTTACCACAGCATTGCATGATCAGAAACCATGCCGGTAGCTTGAGGTGGCTCTTCCGTTCTTACCAAGGCCAATAATGCTACGACCTTGGCCCTGATGAAAAATTCTAGTACAACAAAATCCGAAACCAACTGCCATTTATGGTATAAGTCAATTGGAGGAGAATGCTTCATACTCGTTAAAGTTTGTCCCATTTTTGAAAACGTCCTTGAACTGATAGAAGGGAATGGCGTACGGTATAAAAAAATTAGCAATGTGGAATAAGGAATACATCTTCAAAGTTCCCACTAACTAGGCAATACCCGTTCAGTGGGAACTGCTAATTCATGCTAGACACGTCACGTCATTAGGAGCGCTTGGGAATGTAATGACATCATACCCGTTCGAGTGGCATAATGATGTCATTTCGTCAATTGACGTTGCTGACATCACGGATGGACATGTCAAAATCTTGGTGACGTCATGATGTCAAAAGCTGTACAGCATTGTTATTTTCGTTAAATCTTAATGTTTCAATATCTATGAGGCAAATCAAAATTCTGGCTTTGTGAGCACTCTTCCAAGGTCTGTTTGCATGTGCCTACCAAGTTTGGGGGCGATCCATTCGTCAGTCTTGGAGAAAATCGTGGACAAACACACAAACAAGCAAACAAACTTCTGAAATTTTAGTATGACAACATCCATTGATTAAAATTTATTGTCATTTAACGTTAAGTACCTAATAGGTACTTTAAACCTCACTCCTTTTTGAAAACAAAATCAAGGTAAAAATTCTAAGTGTAGTTCTTACAAGTGACTTGATGCAGTTCTATCCCAAAAGTACCCTGGGGGAAAACCCTTCAAGGATTTGATCATCAGCAAAGGGGAGATTATAGCCTGGCACCTCGCTGTTCTCCCATTTCAATAGAAGCACCTGTAACTTCATTGGTTTCAAATATCACCATTTGTTGATAAACCCTCCAACCTTGAAGTCACCATTGTCAATTAGATGAAATGCATCATTCAAATAAAGATCATGTCTATTTTAGTTAACAGTGGAGACAAGAGTTCCACACGTTTTGCCCTCAGATGATCCATTTTAACAATACTGACCGAAGAATTCGGTTTGGGATGAGAAGTTTAGCCTGAAGACAAGCTGTGACCCGTTTCTATGTAGTAACGGATCACACCCCAGCCACCTGAGGCTCTGCCGCTCCCCTGGATGATCAGACTATTTTTTCCCACTAGAAACCCCTATATTTGAACAAAAGGATTGTATTTTTAATTAGAGGGAATGCTGGTTCTCACACAGATGTTTGTCATAGGAACCCCACTGTCCATCACTCAAGTGCATTTTCACGAATAGAGAAGGAAGATAACTGTGGAAGTTGCATGGCGAAGCTTACTACACTGGTGGACAAAAATATTAGGACACTTTCAAAATTCTACGTCATTTTCCTCTTTTGCTTTTCTTTTGTCTCTAACCACTATTTATTTTTCTTATTAATCAGAACATTTTTACCTTGGCAAGTGGATTATATAATCCCATGAGATTATCCATGCCAAACATTACTGACATGGGGTTGCTGATAGATGAATAACAAGGACAATCATGATGTGCTTCGTCCATTCTTGTCACCTCCAATAGCTTTAGCCTTAGAATGAGAGAGGCTTGCATGGCACGCATCATGTCTTTGTTGCCCGTGGATCAGCAACCCGTTGTCTGTAAACTTTTGTATGGACTATCAGAGGGGATTATATAACCCACTTGCCACTTGAGGTAAAAATGTTCTGATCAATAAGAAAAATAATTAGTGGTTGGAGACAAAAGGAAGGCAAAAGAGGAAAAAGACTTTGAATTTTGAAAATGTCAGTGCCTTTTGTTTATAGTGGTCGTGACAATTTCCTTTCCTTGATCCAGATCATGATTCAAAGGGCAAACTGTGGAGTGACCTGTCGAAACAGCCAGGTCATGGTTAAAATAGGGCAAACTGTGGAAGTGACCTGTCCAAACAGCCAGGTCGTGGTTAAAATAGGGCAAACTGTGAAAGTGACCTGTCCAAACAGCCAGCTCATGGTTGAAATAGGGCAAACTATGGAGTGACCTGTCTAAACAGCCAGACCATGGTTGAAATAGGGCAAAATGTGGTATATGACCTGTCCAACAACCAGATCATGGTTGAAATAGGGCAAACTGTGGAAGTGACCTGTCCAAACAGCCAGATCATGGATAAAATAGGGCAAACTGTGGAAGTGAGCTCTCCAAATAGCCATATATCACGGTTGAAATAGGGCAACCTGTGGAGCGACATGTCTAAACAGCCAGATCATGGTCGAAATAGGGCAGACTGTGGAGTGACCTGTCCAAACAGCCAGCCCCTGGTTGAAATAGGGCAACCTGTGGAAGTGACCTGTCCAAACAGCCAGATCATGGTTGAAATATAGGGGAACTGTGGAGTGACCTGTCCAAGCAGCCAGATCATGGTTGAAATAGGGCAAACTACGGAGTGACCTGTCTAAACAGCCAGATCATGGTTGAAATAGGGCAAACTACGGAGTGATCTGTCTAAAACAGCCAGATCATGGTTGAAATAGGGCAAACTGGAGAGTACCCTGTCCAAACAACCCAATCAGCCTGAAATGGTAGAGAAATAGGGCAAACTGTGGACAGGTGTCAACAGCCAGATTAGAATTGAAGATCTTCCAGAGGGAATGCAAAAAAGGAAGAAAGATTGAGATTCGATGTTTGAATATACTGTATTCTAAATATCTAATTAGCGTTTATGAAATAAAACCCTGGGAGTCAAATACGACTATCTAACCCTTTCACAGTTTCATTTCCATTTATGACATTATCATACAATTACATAGAGAAATTACTCAATATGGCCGTATTATCTTTAATTTAATAGTAAATAGTACACTAAGTTTTTACTTTAGCTAGAAAATAACCTTTATCATAAATACAGTGTAACATGAACAACACTAAAATAGGCATATCTAAAAATGATAGATGCCTCAAGTGGGTGTCAAGGACCCAATGGGTATAGGCCTACAGTCGCAGATATATCAACAGTTTTCAATTAGCATTACAGTGCTCCTCATGAAGACATATTTTGAATTACCTTAAAATGACCTTTTAATATTCAGTTAGCGGACTCTTAACATTACCAATGGTTTGGGACTTAAGGAACAACTTGGCCTATGAAATGATCCTGCCTGGATGGACCTCTTTGCAGAGCGGTAGTTTGGGACCTAGGCTGCATGCTATTCTGAGAAGATATTTTTGTTTCAGTAAAGCAGAAGTGTTCCATGGAACTGCACATTTCATGAAAAACTGCTTCATATATCTCAGGTCCCTCCTTAGTTTACACTGAATGATACATTTTACATGAACACACAATGGTACAGTACAGGCCACAATTGACATCCCTACGCTTCGCTTAAGTTATTCGTAAGTTACGTGTAACTTACGCGTAACTCACGGCTTTGGTTTCGCGTAACTCGCCAAAATCACGTAACTCGCCTCGTAAATCACTGTGTAGCTAGCGAAATTCGCATAACTCACCTCGTAAGTTAAGCATAACATAGCTCGTGAGTTGTTGCGTAAGTTACGAGTGACTTACGTGCAACTTACGTGAATTTAGGGATGTCAATTGTGACCTGTACTGTACCTGTCTAGTGTCTTCTAGCTTTGGTCTCACCAGATGTGGTCACGGGCCGATTTCTTTGCAGTTCACATTTTCTAGGTTTCTTTGTTGTTAAATAACATGAAATAATAACAGGTTTCTAAGGTGAAAGACATTGCTTCCTACCGGACTCGAACACACGGACCCTCGCATAAGGCATTAAATAAAGAGGACACTTGTTTGCACAACAACCTAATATGGATTGAAAGTCTCATTCGGACAGTCCTTATTTCGACATAAATGTAAATGGGATATATTCAGAAACCTGAATCCCTGCAACATGTCCACAAATGGAAGATTTCATCAATCGAAAAAACTTAAAAGGACAGATAAATCAATATGACCATTAATATAACATTGGTCCTGGTGAAGAATTGAAGGCATATTATATACTCATGGTCATATCGACCATTTTTTGTGTGCTGGATGCCAATCATCATTATGCTCCATAGTAGGGAACTCAATCGAAAAAAGATTAAAAGCGTCTTAAACAATTCATTGCAACTCACAAACATCCTTTAAGGTCAAAGTCTGTCAGTTCACTCCAGTCATTGCCTCAAGTCCCGATTACCATTTTTAATACTTGACAATACAATAGTGCCTCTACCATTTATCTAAATATCAAAACCATGAATAATCTGAAGTTGCCTTGAAAAATATTGGATAGTTTGGAAAATACAGGGGTTGATCCATTCAGAAATTCCCATTGTCAGTGATATTATCATGTAAGTGTCCTTGGCATCACAAACTGCAGAATGACGTCGAATTCTGCAGTTCAACTTTTGTTGTGAAGGCAAAAAAACGGCACTTTTTGACCAAATGATACAGTATATGTTCTAAAAATGCAAAAATGTGGTGTATCAACAACCTGTTGTTTCCACATGATTGTTCTGTGTTGGATTTGTGGGCTAGAAATTTGCAAGATGCATGCCGCTACATACCATTACTTCACCTTTCTGCTTTGTGTACTTCACCTTTCTACTATGTTTACTATGCCCATCTTTAACAAGACAACATTTGGAAAAAAGAGAGAAAGTAAACCATTGGTGTGAAAATTCAGAATAGAGTGTAATCTACAGTCTTGCGTGATGTCCAAAATGGAAATTTTTATACTCAAATTTTACTGGTCAGACATAACATAGAAACAGCTCGGCTTAAGAAAATTCCAACAGAAACCCAAAGCTGCCAATGAGATACCCGCGTGACAAACTTTGCTATGCGGTGGCTCTGCGATCGATTGACCCATCGCGACGTCATTTAAACTGTTGACGTTGCGTCATGAAAAAGTGACCTGTACAGGAATAATGAGATAAAAATGTTGCTTTTATCGCAACCTATCTCCTCATTTTAAGGAAAAAAGCAAGGAGATTAAAGGAATTTTCATCTACTACAGGATGATGTAACTTCTTTTATTGTCAGGCGACCAACACAAACGGGTTATTTTCACGCCAGAAATAAATGGAAATAATGTTAGAAAAAAGAAACTTCGGGCACATCGCTCGCAGCGCCACGTCGTGACGTTAGTTCCACTGGTTCCTCATTGCAGCCTGCTGACTGTATGTATTCATGACAAATTTTTCTGCAAAAATGTCCTGGCACCAGACGCTGTGAAAAGGTTTGAAAAACCATTATCTTTTTTCTCAGGTGATACATGTACATCAAATATGAAGACATCTTACATTTAATAAGAAATGCGTTTGTACCTTTCCACGAGTTAGGCACCTTTGAGCCTGTGTGCAAAATAGAGATAAATTACCAGGGTCAACTTTTGTCTCTAAAGCACAAATACACATGAATAGTGAGATATCTCTGAGCTAAATTAACCCTCTGTTTTGGCCATATTGATTGTTGGTCAGCCAGTCACAAAGCTACATTCACAAACATTCACATATCTATAACAGTCTTATATGCATGCTGATTCTTTGGGCCACACAGGCCCAGTTACTGCTATGAGCATTAGGCTTTCCTTACATAGAAGTATACGGTATATGAAAACACCGATTAACAAAGGCTTCCCGAGGATTCACGACTGTGAAGCCATTGTTCACCAGCGTTTTCGTATACCGTATACTTCTATGTAAGGGAAGCCTTAGGCCCCTATTACATAGAAGTATACGGTATACGAAAACGCCGGTTAACAATGGCTTCACGGTCGTGAATCCATTTGAAGCTTTTGTTAACCGGCATTTTCGTATACCGTATACTTCTATGTAATAGGGGCCTTCTAGACGTGCTTGAGTCATTGCACACCTTCCGGTATATGCAGGTCAGACCTGATGTTGGGAGATGATCACGTAGACATTAATATGAATGTGTGCTGTATGCCTTACAGACATTTTTGTTGACTGTTGGTAGGAAAATATCCCATTGCTATTAAAAAAGTACATATACACCGCTTACAACAATGTTGAGGCCATACTAGAATGCCAACCACTACATAAAAAGTCAGTTAAAATTTTTCGAAGCACTTCTGATGTATTAGGCGAAAAAGATAAAGATAACACTTTTTGTGTGTTCCACATCATTTTCCTTGACTATGCAATAGCAAGCCATTCATTGCCTTCTTCCCACTGAATAGGTTCACAGTTTAAATATATAAACCTGATTTGTCTTCCAGCTGAATTTATGGATATGGTTTATTCTCCCACTTCAATTCAAGGATTTTATTCTTAAAATATTATCAACTTGAATTTTTTGCAGACTTTGAAAATAGAAAGCGATTTGTAAAGAATGCCATTTTAGCCCCCTCAGTTGTTGGTTACATTTTGTATGGATGGCATTCATCATTAGCGAGGTTTAGCACCCTTCAGACTCCGGCTTCAATTACCACTAGAATGAATTGCAGTCCGCTGTAGACATCCTTGATAAAAACGATTTGATACCAGTAGTCGTTTGCAAATCGTAAAATGCCATAACTTTGTGGCAGAATAATTTTGATTCGTAATCGGAAGTGCACATCGCAAATATTATAGTCGTGTTTCAAGTCGTAACGACTAGGATTACAACTTCAATATTCATATTTCTCCACACATCCGATTTAAAAGGCCAAATTTTTCTGCCTTCAATTAAGTGTTTGACGAATTTAAAACATCTATCAAATCGTTTTTATCAAGGATGTCCATAGCGGACTGCAATTCATTCTCGTGTTGAAGTCGGAGTCGGAAAGGTGCTAAACCTCCCTATTGACTGAAATGTGTCTGGTTTGTCGGCCATCATCCTACCCTTCACACAATAGCTACATGTATATACAGAAGAAGATGTAAAACATCAGAACAATGAAGCGGTGCAGACTTAACTTTTTTATACAGACACAGCGGATCAAACCCTGTGTCAGTATACCTCACCGGCCATGGGTGATTTATTCGCTCGACAGGATAATGGAGTTGAAAATAATCTATCACTAGCATGAGAAATAAAGAACTATTATAATCAAAATCACCTCTGATGTGAATGAAGACTCAGTTGTTACGTTTTCCTGACAGTTAGTTATCAAGTGCATTTAAATGTCTAAAAATATCCTTAACAATACAATATGGGAAAGTAGTGATTGGGAATACATCGTCCAACTAGATGATTCAGTAATACAGACATGCATTTGCTGGCAGTTACCAATGAGATTCTGATAATATTGTGTACGTTTCCACCATAAAAGAACAGCAGCAAAATGTTCCAAAAGTACACTTATTCCCTCAAAAGAGATAGAAAGGAGAGTTGTCCCAACACATTCTAACAAAAAACCATGTAGCCCTGATGCAGCTACTCTGGCAAAAGGAAGCCAGACACCATCAACCACGTTGCTGTACCAGTAACATCATCCCTAATGGTCCTGTCACACTTTTGCGTATATCAAGTCCTTATGAGTTCCTTATTAAAATTGTTCAATATGCAGCCGTACGCTGCTTATTTATAACTTATGACAGCACAGCAGTGTAGTTTTTGTGCATGCTCAAAACTTTCCTGCGTACTGGGCCGTACTGTGCGCATGCTTGCGTACAGAAAACTTACACAAAACGATTGAGATGCATACGAGGTCGCGCATTGTGCGTACGACTGCTTATGAAAAAAATTTCAATGCGCACCTCATAAGGAATTAGGATACGCAGAAGTGTGACAGGGCCTAAAGCACGTCAACACCGTGCACGCTGGTTTGGGTCAAGGAAATCAAATACATTGTGATACATTTTGGAAATGTGTTCTTTATGTATGCATCAAAGATATTGAATTTCCCACTGACGGAATACTCTTCATACATATCATTCATCATCAAAAATGATCAATTTCAACAAAATAAGATTTTACAGAGAATATAGACACAAACTGTCAGTGTCCCGCACGTTGTATAAGAGGAACTGTTAGAAATTTTCAGAAAATGTATTTAATGGCTGTGTTTTCAGGGACAGAAAGACAGGTTGTATTGTTGGCAAATCACACAGTACCACTAAATGCAAATTTGAAGCTTGTTGAAGTTGAGTGCCTCATTCCCTGCTTCTGGCAGTTAATTTGGAGGCCTACAGCGCATGATTTACCAAAACAGGTGACTGAAGGATACTTCGTAGGAATATTAGCGGCAGCAGGGAACACAACAGTGTCCAAATACTTTATTTTTAGGGGCAGATATCTAACCAAATGAAATCGAATTAAAGTTAAAATGCGTTATACAGAGACAAAAGTCAATGGGGTGGAAGCATGAATAAATAAATGCGTATCATACATAAATACCATACAATTGCAAAATCTCCAGTCTTGTCGCGAAATATACAGATAACATAAGTGCGATATACCTTCCACTTGAGCACCTTATAAAAAGTTCAACCAACCCTAAGCTGGGATACGCCTGCGAGCATGCAGGGGTTTTAGAATGTTAAATACAGGTGTGCATTACCAACTTAAAGTGGACTGCGATATAGTGGTTTTAGGGTTCAGTGTTGTCTTCGTGCAAATTGTGTTTGGTTGTCTTGTTTGGTTCAAGCACCAGTGGAAATAGGCTGAGATACCCTACATCAATTAAACCCATTTATAATACTCGAAGCTTTAATCATCATAGCCAATGTAAATGAGGGAAATGGAACATCAATATTGTTCAGTGACAGGTAATGGTGATATCACTACAAAGCTAAATGTTAAGAATTCCAACTGAAATTACACTGTAAAACCAATAATAGCAATAAGCTTGCTGAATCCTAAGCAGTTCCAATAGGTATCAACGAATTCTTAATTTGTAGTTATGCCGCAATTGTTGATAGTGTCAATATTATCACCATAGCAATACAAAATGGTGCCTTCATTGAGATAAAGCAATACCGTGACGTCCAAAAAAAATAATATAGCTATGCAGTTATAATCCTTGGTTATAACCAAATGAAAGGAAACAAAATGACAAATGGTCAGTATTTCCAACATCAGACGAAAACACTGCTACCAATGCCAGCTGGTCAGTGCTTTTAACTTTTCAGTGCTCTTGGGTGGAAGCATTGGCAATAGTTTTTACCTCTTAACACCAACTCGAGTAAAAAGCCTGATAGGTCAAGTTAACGTTTAGGCCAAACTTTTTTTATTTGTTGGATTACGAAACTCCCAACCCAAAATATATCTGCGGGTGGGTGGAAAAAAAAATAAAAATAAAAATGACTATCTGTGTTTATTTATTTCACGTTTCAGCAAAATAGGCCTAGGCCTAGTACAGCTCAAGATGATATTGGGGAAAATAAAAAAATTACCAATCTTCAAATTTGGATGTCCTGAGATGCGATTTCCCAGCATTTGAGGATGTATTTTAGCACTCTGACATGCATCTTATGAGCATTTTTTGTCAACGCAACATTTATTTTCTTTACCTTTTCTTTCATACATATCATGCGTAATTTATGGTCGGCGGGACAAAAAACACTTGTTAAAAACGGCCGTCAGGTTTTTAATTTTTTTCTTCACTTTCAAGAAAATGATGGTCGGCGGATTCGTAATCCAACAAATAAAAAAGTTTGGCCTTAAAAACAATTTCTGAAAAATTGCAACTGAATTTGCTAACTTTCAAGGTGTTTTCAATGATGAGGTGATTTTGTTGCCACTGAATTAGCAAATTTAGTATTGTTTAGTCATTCGGTAAGCCAGGAATGTGCGTATGTATTCTAGTAAGATGGCTCCCCATTTTTGGAGGAATCATCAAAGGAATGTTGAGGGTCAGGAATGATGACGATTAACTTGCATGCATGCCTGATAAATAAGGTCCAAATAATCACCACATCAAAAGGTTCTATAGTCTATAGTTAACAGAACTTTTTATAGTTTCATCAGAACTTATTATAGTTTCATCGTTTTTCGCCGTGGACATGTCATGAACATCGTTTTTGAAGGAGAATACGGAATTGAAAATCAAAATCAACACAAGTTGACAAATAAATGCTCCTGATTGTAGCTCCTAAGAGGAATGTCCATTTGGAAGTGATGAAGTCTAAATTCAAGCCAGCATAATGTATATTGTTAGTTTTCTACATACAAATGACATGAATTGCAATCTTAAAATGTTTGATGTAAAGGAAACAGACAAGTGCAATTTTTTTTCTCATTTTTTGTACGAGTGGACAGTCAGTGTACACCATTTTTGTATCCTGAAATAATATGCTAACATCTGAAAACAAAGTAATGTGAAAAATATTTTGGGTAAATCCACTGAAAAAATGGATTGGTAAATGAAACCAAATAATTATTGCTGATGTGAAGTCAAACTAGACTTATATGACATCAATTTGCCGGAAGTCATTTTCAGTCTACTTTGTTATTAAAAAGAAAATGTGAAACGAACTCATCTAACCATTTGTGGTTGAAACCTGCATCAAATATACAAAAATATGCAGAACACAAAAACAACTGAAATAAACATTCAGCATTATTTACCAGGTATAGTGCATTATTATCTGGGAATTGTTTTCAGGATACTTATAAGTTGCTCAGTGCCAAAATTTAACTGTTGATATTTTTTTAAATGCACTGTCTGTTAAATGCAATGCATACCAATATGGAGGACAGAATAAAACATTGAGCACGAACCTATATTCTTACATGAACACTCCCTCCTCCAGACAATGCGAACACAAAATATTGTTTGTAGTTTCTGGTAAAAGATTACATGTTCATAATAAAAGTATTCCTCAGCTACAAAGGATATCAATGCTTACTAACTTATATTATGTCACAGATGCATCACTCACATCAAAAACAAATATTTCTACCTCAGAGAGAACACTGAATTTTTTCCCCTATGCAATCACAAATGTACAAAGATAAACATTATTATGACTTGCAAACATTGCAGAACATTCACTCACTAGACAGTCCTACATAGGCCTAGTTGTGTAACAACCATAAATAACTAATTGAGTAAATCTGGTTTTGTGGTCTGTGCAAATTATACTTAAATAATGTGAAATATACATAATAACTTAGACTCATTCTGTACATTTTGCGTAAATTACAACCCTACGTGTTTGGGATATATACATCTATATTCCCAGACGGACCTATTGCATAATCAAATGACTGTATCATTGACAACACAACTAAAAATCAGACGGTGCTCCCAAGGCCAAGCTTAGAAATCCACTGGCCATGAATGCACATCACATATTCTGGCTTCCTGTCACTTTATCTAAATAAGAAGTTACATATTATCTATTACCCATGTTGGTAAAATGCGAAATGCGAAACAAAAGATAAAGAAAGATAATAAGTCCTGCATTCAGTTTTTGGAATGGACACCGCTCTGCGATAAATGCCAAAGTGTAAATGAATGTTCAGTTACATGGCAGAAGAACACAGAGAAAAAGGTTTTGGTTTTTTCCATTAGTTCTCCCACTCCCAGTATTTTCCTCATGACATAATAATATCGCAGTGTGTGGCGTTCGGAAAAGCGCCAAACTTCATAACTCCATCTGAGGGTCGTACTTGCAAGTACAAATCATGGCATCGCTCCCAGAAATGGAAAATGGAGTTCAAGGTATCAAGTTTACAGATTCATGTACCCCACTACAATAAAAAAAGTTGATGCCCCTGCCTATTATGTAAAGCCAAAACTCAGGCAGTGAGAGACATCTGGTGGCAACACATGAAATGTATCCCTCAGTTACTTCACGGTTAAACCTTCATGTTTGATTACTTTGTGGTGAATGTGAATTTGAGAGCTGGAGTCATGATTTGCACTAGAAAAGTTGCCACAGCAATGGTGGAGATATATATATCATTCATCACTGCTTCCATGTTGGTTTGCCTTGCAGTACGGTAGATATACTGACCTAATTTTGACTCTGAAAATTCAAATAAACATGAATTCCTATTTGTCATTGTAATCCGGGAGAATACTAAGATTATTCTAACATCATGACATGAGAACCTTTGACGGTCATAAAAAGTGAATGCTAAAAATTAGAAGGCAAGAATCACTATTGTCATTATTCCTTGTAGCCATAGTTATAATCTTATAAAACCTAGAATTGTAGGTAAAACAATGTAAAAAAACATCTGAAGACACATGAAAATGAAGACATCATAACCATAGTGACATATGAGTAATCACCAGGTTTAGCGGCATCAGTGCATACTTAGTTATTAGCGGTTATCAGCTATCAAATAAGTGATACTCATAATTCAGTAGTACACAAACTTTTTCCTGCTAATACGACACAATTTTGGAATGATCATTTTTATGCTGAAAGTGGTTTCTGTGCCCAATTTACAATGGAGAGAAGACATGTTAATGACGTTTATACAGCTGAGTTACCAATCCCAAGGCGAGGCATTACATCATACATTTAGAAAGATTGACAGAAACAGAGACAACGCCACAATGTTCATATCCCTACTCACAAAATATGTGAACAAAATTGCTTGATTACCTTGGTTATTCAGTGGTGCTCTGGGAGTACACCAATCGCAATTGTAGTATATCCGATAAGGCTCCAATAAAAATTTAGAAAAATATACAAAACAGGCGCCATTTTAACGAACATTAATATAGTACAATAAAGAACACCATTCAGTCAGTAGATGCCAGTATAAGACCTTCAAGAAGATTGCGAGAAGATCTAGTGGAAAGTTTTATAATCCAAAAAATAAAGTTATCAGATTCTTAATAACAATCCGCTTTTGCTGCTGAATATCAAATAACGTCCAAGCACATCTTATCAAGAGCAATTCTTGTTGTAGTCCTTTTCCACTGGAATACCTTGATCACTGGTTCATCCTCAGAAAAGTTTTGGTTTATCCTCTGAAGAGAGGTTTCGTAAATCCACTGAAAAGAGGATTCAGTCGGAATGTATTTTTTTTATCTTTGCCTACTGCTCACCAAGTTGCTCCATCCAATTGGGCGATTTGAAGAATTCAGGTAGTTGGTCATCAAGTCTGGCAATAATTTTGTAGATCGCCTTCTTCCATGATTGTTCTGTGTCTTTGCCAGTTACGACAGACTTGAAGAACTCCCTCAGTGTGGCTTCGATGACCACACGAAAAGAATCAGGAACCTGGAAAAGAGAAACAAAGGAAATGTCACTTAAGTGGTTGTGTAATGGAGGAAGATTTTTTGGAAGGAATTTTCATTTTTGATGACCTAAACTGCTAGAATAGATGATGAAGGGGATTCAATCTTGTTTCCTGAAAATGATTGCCCAACATATGTTTTAAGATAATAAACTTATCTATTTATTCTGAAAACAAGTAACTGTAACAACAGATGACAAGTGAAAGAGTGACAAATGAAATATCGATCACAGGGTTCATGTGGAAATCCAGTGATCCAGATCTACAGTACATGTACGTTGCACAATTGACCTTACCTTAATCCGCGTACCTTCCGTGGACGTGACGCGGAGGGTACACATCAGTTCATTGCGCATGGTATGGGTGCGTCACGCCTCTCTTCTGCGTGACGTCCACGCACCACAGGCAAATGACGTGCGTCACGCCTCTCTTCTGCGTGACGTCCACGCAACCACAGGCAAATGACGTAAGTCTTTATTACGTGCCTTCCATGACGGCGCGCCACGTCCACGAAAGATACGAGGACGGTACGCGCATGACACTGCATGTGGTATGTGGATGGTGCACGGCACGGAAGGGAGGTCAATTATGCAACGTACTGTATGACAGAACAAATTTGAAGATTTCCTTGCACTAAATTCTCTTCCAACCCAGAGAACATCGACTACAACCATGCTGTGGAACATCTCAAGTTATTCCCCAGAAACACCATTAATCTACATAAAGACTGTTTAAGTGGTTCGCTCTCTTCATAGCTCCTTAGGGTCTTCTGGATTCTTAACAACTCGACTGTAAATTAAAGTACTACGACTCAAACCAGAAGTGCACGCAACACTGGTTGTTTTTACATCTTGAGAATTTATCATGTTGTAACAACAGCAACCGTTTGTTGGGAGATGAGCATTGTCTCTAGGGTTTAATCACCTTCCTCTTGTGCATCCCAAAGACTCCTACAGCCTTATCTCTCCACTTCATCAGTCAGCGCTGCCATTAAACATTTATAGTGCGGGATGAAATATTAGACTCAAATCATGCTTAAAACATGCTCGGTTTCTCTTGAGGTGTTTGTGTCTCATTAAAAGAATGGCGAAGGCTTGTTCTCATCTCAGTGTAAACATTAATGGCTGTTAATCTCTATGATGGAAGATGAACCTAATCGGCGCGAGAAATGTGGTTCCATATGACAAGGAAATTGAAAGAAATGAAACCCTGGGTTTGGTTTTATCCAGCACTTAATCTCTGATGCCATGTAATTTGTCTTAGCATTCTGGGCAAATGCGAGATAGCTAATCAGGCATTCTTGGATGCCTGGTCTGTCGGTATACAGCTTGAAGTAACTTTGTCTGAAGTTGACCTTTTTGTGGACAAAGAAGAAGTGGCCTTATGGGAAGAATAATCGTACGCTAAGGTGGTGATGGATCCAACTCGTCCAATGTTAAGGCAAAAAAATATTGTCTGTTTCTTGTCCAGCAACACGGCAGATATTGATGCGAGCATGCGAAATTTTTAAAAATAATTCATATATTTTTTTTCAGTTGTCTTCATGGATGGGGGAAATACTACCAGCAAACTATCTCTCTACATGTTTAAAGCACAAGTTTCACGAAAAATAAAGATGATTTCAAGTGAAGAAGCATTTCTATGCATTGTATAGAGAAGGCGCTGTGTAAGCAAAGCGGGAAAATTTGAAATTGGTGAAAAAAAATTTTGATGTGAAGGCTCAGGAATGATGTGAGCACGGACAAAGAAACAGGTACGTTTTTTGCACTCTTTGTGATAGTCCTCCTGCATTTTGTTAAAATGTGCTACAATGTCCAGACATCTTTCAATACATTTATCAGCCCACCTTCTGTATATGACAATTAGTTCTCAGTAAGCTGTAGGGCCTACTGCCAATTTCTTTATGAAAGTTTTGCTCTGGATCATCAAGACATGAAAGTCAATTCAGTATTTTTTTTTCTTAAAAAGAGGATTTCCATTGGAAAAGTACAAAAAAGCAAGAATTAACAGCAGCATCTGAACCAGCAATGGTGATGCTTCTAAGATGGAGATAATTTGAAAAGAATGATGCTCCGGTGTCTATCAACACTGTAGACTCGATGATTAATTTCCCCAACTTGGCCCCTGGAGAGTAAATAGATTAGACGAGATGTCCATTTCTTCCTTATTCACATCATTAGCAAGCAATAAGGATGATTACCCGTTGTTCCCATTATTAAAGGTAATTACTATGTTTATCTTCACATTGAGGTATAATAGTGCGGAGCTAGAAAGCCATGAAGAACCTGCCATTTCCCAAATTATCTGGAAATTGGCTTGCAATTGTAATCTTGATGGTCACACCTAGTTTGAGTAGACATCCGTTGCTAGCATTTTTAACAGATCTTGCCTGTCACATACCAAGATGATGAAATATGAATGAGCCTCCCGAGAGCCATCGCGGCTGTTAGCAGCGATAAAGACGCACCAATAACGCGGAGTAATGCAGATAATTATCAAACGGGAAACCAACGCAGTAGTTTATGTTGATAACTAACACAAGCAATTTGTCTTAGACGCCTCACTAAAGTGATAATGAAAGATTTATGTGTTACGAAACATTTGAAAATTGTTGCCAACATGTTAGGTGGAGGAAAATGGCAAGTTAGTGGTGACAGTTTGACATTGTAGTTCCGAAATGCATTCTGGCAGTCTGGATCATCTTGGCGGACGAAAGTGACACAGAATTACCCAGGGTATAATCTTGTTAATGTATAGTGTACGTGGATTGGTCGCTTTTCACACTTCAGTCACTTAGTGTGTGCATTAGCAACGTTTTATTCGATTGATCTTCCTGAGTGAAAAACGATTGCGCATCTCAATTATTTCAAATTGATTGAAAAAAAAATCTGAATGTTACAAATGGAAAATATTATCTGTGAAACAGAACAGTACATTGGGAAGTTTTACAGTGATTCACTATTTTTTGCCCATGGGGATTTAGGGACTTTTGTATATACTGGCCCTGTCACACTTTTGCATATATCAAGTCCTCATGAGTTCCTTATTAAAATTTTTTCAATACGCAGCCATATGCTGCGTATTTATAACTTATAATCTGTGTCACAGCGTAGTTTCTGTGCATGCCCAAAACTTTCCAGCATACTAGGCCATACTGTGCGCATGCCTGCGTACATAAAACTTTCACAAAACAATTAGAGATGTATATGAGGTGCGTACTGTGCATACGACTGCATATGAAAAACATGTCAATGCGCAACTCATAAGGAATTAGGATACGCAGAAGTGTGACAGGGCCTTACCATGTAATCATTTTTTATGGACTTATGCCATTAAGTTGACCACTCCAGGTAAGGAAGTAGACATTGGACTTTTCGCTTCAGAGTAAAATTGACCTCCTACTTGAAATGCCATGACTACCTGGGCTCACTCATTTTCACATTTGCACAGCTTCACGATAAAGAATATTAAACTGATTACTTGGAGAAACCTGCTAAGGTATCCTAATTGCCCTTCAGGAATAGCAATAACCTTTCACGTGCACGCCAAGAGTGATCCATTTTTAATGCAATGGAAACCTTCAGCCATTTGATCAAATTACAAAAACATCAAGATTTTTCAATATTCAGAGAAACATAATTATCTCTTCTGAGTCAAAGATTACCTTGATCCCGTAGGAGACACAAACTTTAAATGGCCGGTTACCAAATTGAATTGGATTCATAATTTGATTCGTTTAATTAGATTGTTTTTCCGACCTGGAAACTGTCTTCAACAAATTGTATTTTTTATGAAAGCATGGATGTGGTAGAAGGGAACCAAGGGATTTATATATTGAAGGAGATAAGATGAAATTTTGATGACTGGTTGATGAATCTTTTTCATCTGTACTCATTTCTTTCACAACAAACAGTCCTTGCATCCTGTCTGTCACAAAAAAACATCCTTTTCAGATTTCTACTCTGTCATTAGGCCAAAAAAATATTTTTTGTCCAGCAACTCAGCGGAAATTGATGCGAGCATGCATTTTTTAAAAATTTTCAAATAATTTTGTTTTCAGTTGTCTTCATGGATGGGGGAAATACTACCAGCAAACTATCTCTCTACATGTTTAGAGCACAAGTTTCATGAAAAATAAAGATGACTTCAAGTGACGAAGCATTTCTATGCATTGTATAGAAGGCGCTGCATAAGCAAAGCGGGAAAATTTGAAATTGGTGAGAAAAAAAATTTCGTTGCAAAGGGTTCGGGAATGATACGAGCGTGGACAAGAAACAGATATTTTTTGTTGGCCTTAAGTTTCAGTGATGGCAGAGTAACTGTCAGTATATATTCTGATACACAGGGTGTTTCAAAAAAACATCTCATGCAGGGGAGGGTAGTCCGAATATCATGAAGTCATGAAAGTGGATGAAAACAATAACTTCCATTTTGGTTCCCTCCTTCCCAAAGACAACTACTTTAATTTGGAGCAGAAGAAGTGATTACAGGCTGTCAAGTGCCCCTAAAAATCCTAAAATTCCTAAATTTGCAAGCTTGATCCTAAAAATTCCTAATTTGGGCCTATTTTTTGCCGTGATTCCTAAAAATTCCTAAATTTGTCTTTTTCAAATGGGGTCTTCGCCGAAACATGATTGAAATTGGCGTGCGCGTACCAATGAAACTTCCCCTGAACTGCCATCACAAGATGTTGTAACTAACCTACATGTATGATGTCAGGTGCAGGTTTCGTGGTCATCAGCAGACTATATCATGGTTCCCCCTCCACACATCAAAATGTCCCATGGCCGAAGGAACATTTGTCTTGTCAATTTGGCTGTCCAAAATAAAAATTTGGCAGGCTCAGCATTTGAGTGCCTTCAGTCCCAAGAACGCCAAGTCCAATAAACCAATGAACCATACTTGTATAGCTAGAGTGTCCAATTTTGCTCTCAAATACCGGGAAATGGCCTAAAGGCACTCTTATTTTACAAAATTTTCCTGGGGGAGGGCCCCCGGACACCCAGCTGATATTTCGGCTCGCGCCTTCGGCGCTCGCTGCTAGGGATATACGGCTACGGCCGGCTATAAAGCTTTGCTTCCCCACACCTAGGATGTTCCTACAGACCCTTGACTTTAGGCTAATGGTACCATTAACTTCAATGCATTTTCCATTTGGTTAAAGGTACCATTAGCTTAAAGTCACTTTATGAAACAGCCCCTGGTCACTGCAGCATCAGTCCGTTCATAAGAGGTACACTATTGTGCATGTCAGTTTCATTAATGGTCGTTGAAGGCATTGTGAGTATATCCACTTTATATTGCCACATCGACTCCGGTCAGATTGGATTGTTCCCAACTGTATTCCGATCAATTTTGTCAGAAAATCTAGCTGAAAACTTCTAATTATCACCTTAAAAATTACTAAAACTGGGCAAAAATCCCCTAAATATTCCTAAAAGCAAACAAAAATCCCCCTAAAAATTCCCCTAAAACTTGCTCTGTGTGGACTTGACAGCCTGTTGATTACTTAAACTGAATAGCAGTTAAGTACAAAGGTAACGTGGATTGTAAAACATGAATAGCCTGATTTTTTTGTTTTGCATGATGATGTCTAACAACAATACAGAAATTGACATACATTTTTGATAATCAGAACATGATGATGTAAGTTTGCAATTCTTGATGAGTCATCAATATAGCTGCTTTTTAGAATTTTTATAGGCATCAATGAAGGTACACACTTCCACCAATTTTTACCCATAAATGTTCATGACAATAATTAATAAACAAATGTGTGCGGATGACAATATGGAGAACTACGAATTCTCTGTATTTAACATTGTTGTCACGACTTGAGTTGATGCAAGAGTCGTAACTAGGTCATGAATTGCTTTTAGCAATGAGGGTAAAAGTTGACTTATTCTTGAGTCTGGGTAATAGGCCTGTGTTGTGTGGTATTTGTCCATGTGAACTTATAAAGCAAGCCATCCTAAGTGTTTATTAATTTCTACATGGGATATTACTAGTAATAAGCTGAAATTACCACAGGGGCTCGAATTATTTTCTTATCAAGTTATTATGGCTGTTTCCTGCAATCATCCCAACTTCTATTAGACATAATTTGCGTAGTTACTCCATTTTTAGTGTTGAACTCCTCTCAGGAAAGAACAAACAATGCCCAATGATGAGCACTGCTGATTTATCGTTTTGTTTTTAAGACAGCCAAGTCGTTACAAGTTGCTATTAACCTGTTTTCATATTTGATAATGCTCTTATTTATTCAATGATTATTGCAAGTGCATTCTTTGTGTCTGGTGACAGTTATTCCTTCATCCATCAGAATGTTCTCACTTGACCTTTAGAAAGAGGAACGGGATTGGTCGGTGCAGAATTCATGCCAATCCAATGTCATTGCCAACACTTGATGTTCCTGCAATTGCTGTTGTCGGCAGCACCCCAATTAATACTTCGGAGATGCTAACATTCCCCCATTCCACTTCCTACTGAAATTATCATGATGAAAAAATTGACAAGAGCAACGCAGAGCGTGGCATATGCCCCCCCCCCCCCACACGTATGTTGAGTTGGTTTTCCCTCAACATGTAGATGGAATTTAATCAAACTGATGACAGGAACGATGTTCCCTGAAATCTGATTTCAAGATGGCGGCTTTGGCAGCCATATTGTACATGTAAATTGAAACATGGTCATTTTCGAAAGGGACCTTCCTCTAGTCACCCGAACACACATACAAAAAATCAATATGATTGGACAAACGGTTCTCCGTGAAATTGATGGAATCTGATTTCAAGATGGCAGCTCTGGTGGCCATATCGTAAATCAGAATGCGTTGAAAATGCCTACCTCAATTTGGTTGTTCCTATTGTAGTGTAGGTTTAATACCCGATAAAGTTCAGAGTCAGTAGTAACCACGAGGTCCTCTGGGGATTTCACACCTTCGGCTATAGCCTGGCGGGCATATTTTTCCATCTGGATGTAGTAGAACTCCCTGCAAGATACAAGATAATTGAGACATCAGTGATCGAGAATTGTTAAACAATGATTACATGAAACAGTAATATTAACATCAGTTGCTGGCATGATGAACCACCTAAGTAGAAATTAATTGCACACTTTTTTTTAAAGTTCAGGTTTTTGAAAAAGTAGAACAAAGTAATTATTAAGATTGGGTAGTCAGGTAAAAAAACATGCAAACACAAAACAGCTTATGTCTCATCAAGTTGAGGCACCCAGTAAGTGTAGTGGTGACAGCAAAAAATAATGGAAAATTTCTCAAATTTTAAATCTCCCAGCCAGAGTTGAATGAGCACCCAATATTTTGAAGAAGAATCTGTCACACTCATTCATGAAGATTCAGATTGTTCTGCCGTAAAAAGTTTTTGATCTCAAGCATATCTGTCTTTCAGCAGCGAACTGCTTCCATATGTTAGACATTTGGCTCTGCTTATTCAAAGAGAGGTGGATTTAATTTGCCTTTTGTTGTCCAGCAATTTATAGTTTGAAGAACAGCTCTCTAGCGACCACTCCACAGAGCCCTCCCACTGCATTGTTCTCGCCTGAAAGATATTTTTTCTTTTCACAGAACAGATGACGACTCCTTGAAAGCGTTTTTCATTAGGGGAGTATTCCAGGGGAAAGAGTGTTCATTTCCCTCATGGAAACAAACATTTTGTGACTCTTTTGAAAAATCACTTTGAAATGAAATTTTAAAGAAATTTTCCTTTGTGTTATGGCTGTAGGTGAAAGATGAGAATAGTTGACACGTGTTGTGGTATCAACTGAATTGGGCTGAAAGTGACACTGCACCCCTTGTCAGTATAAATTTGCTAAGCACAGTGGCTCATAGACGATCAATATTATTGCACAATATGGGGCCCAAAATGGGTGTCATGTGCTTCTGGCAATGGATGGAACAATGATTGGCAATAATATTGCCCATTTTGATCCTCAT
Source organism: Notospermus geniculatus (assembly GCA_002633025.1). Classification (NCBI taxonomy): domain Eukaryota; kingdom Metazoa; phylum Nemertea; class Pilidiophora; order Heteronemertea; family Lineidae; genus Notospermus; species Notospermus geniculatus. The sequence goes on from NMRB01003179.1 coordinate 61,913, forward strand.
ACTATTGTGCAATAATATTGCACGTGGATAGACTGCTTTAATCGGCCCATAGACGATCAATATTATTGCACAATATGGGGCCCAAAAAGGGGGCATGTGCTCCTGGGATGATGGGTAGAAGAAAGATTGGCAATAATATTGCCCATTTTGATCTGCATATTGTGCAATAATAGTGAACGTGTATGGGCCGCTTAACACAAAACTCGTAGTACACTGACACATTACAAAACAGTGTCAATTCACAACTCAATTTCACCATTTTGAAAGAAAAAGAACCTTTCATGGTCTGTCCCAGCTTTAAGGGCTTTCGATCAGCCATTCCAAAGAAATTTTCAACCTGACCAACTTCATATTCCTGTGACCCATGCAGCCAGATATTAAGGCAGAGAAATTGGCAATTTCATCTGATTGAAAGCAGAATCGTAGCAAGTTGGATATTTCTCAGCATTAATTTTGCAAGGAGAAAAGAGCCAATAATGTTTGATCTGGGAAGTTGACTTAACTTTTTCTAATGGATACATATATTTCTACATCTACCGTACTTGATATGGATAAAGTGCTCCTATGGTTTTTGAGTGTGTCCATGAATTTTTTTTTCAGATGATATATTCAAAAAGAAATCCCACAGAAACACCAGTTACAGACAGTCTTTCTAACATATAAGGTGTGATTCACCCTATCTTCAACATGGCAAAGTGCCAAGCTTGGAAATGTGCACAAGTCAGTGGTAAATAATCCATGTCACAGTTACTGCGCCATGGATGTCAGGGTAACTTGGTTTACTTTCCATGAGCCTATAGCAAATCCAAGGTCAGCTCAGTTAACTGGTAAATACTGTGGTTTGTGGTTTCATCACTGTGTTCACTTTATGGTGTCTGTTACACAGGCCTGGCACTTTGCCCATGTTGAAGTTAGGGTAAATCATACTTTACATTCACCGAAAACGGGAATGTTGGGCCCTCATTTTGATTACCAGAGTCCTTGAAATAAACACAAAGATCCATGAGCTAAGAAAAGAAAGAGAAAAACTCTGAAAATTATTTTGAAAACAATTAGATTCCTCTCAACTGTCAGACAATTGCATTCGATTTCTACAATGTTAAACAATGCCATTGCTTGGAGCCAAAACACTGGCATAGGTTGCATGTGTTTGTTTTCTGCCTTGATATTCTTAATTTGCAGAAAGAATTGTTTGCTATTGTTTAGAAATGTTCACCTGGTATAGTTTTCATTAAATATTTTGTTTGATGTGGAACAGGAATCTAGAGATTAAGTTGATATTTAGTTGACAGGTTTTTACGCCAACAGCATTTTGCTGGTTTGAGGCGGTTGTGATCACATTATATTGCTTTTTGAGTGGGATTAAGGTTGAATCCCTGAATTTGAGCTGCGAAAAGAAAAAATTGTTTATTGTTTTCTGATTACCAAGATCTTTAGTTGCCCTTGGATATGCAAGTACCACCTGTAAAGTATGATTCACCCCAACTTCAACATGGGCAAAGTGCCAAGCCTGTGCAACAGACACCATAAAGTGAACACGATTAAACCAAAAACCACAAACCAGTATTTACCATGAGTTGACTACGCACAACTTTGAAGTGTTTGCTATAGGCTCATGAAAGTTAAACCAAGTGACCTTAACATCATTAGGTAACTGCGACATGGATTAGGCCTACTAACCACTGACTTGTGCACATTTCCAAGCTTGGTACTTTGCCCATGTTGAAGTTAGGGTGAATTGTACTTGGGGGGAGGGGTACTTTGCCCATGTTGAAGTTAGGGTGAATTGTACNTAAGACCTTCAAGAAGATTGCGAGAAGATCTAGTGGAAAGTTTTATAATCCAAAAAATAAAGTTATCAGATTCTTAATAACAATCCGCTTTTTTGCTGCTGAATATCAAATAACGTCCAAGCACATCTTATCAAGAGCAATTCTTGTTGTAGTCCTTTTCCACTGGAATTCCTTGATCACTGGTTCATCCTCAGAAAAGTTTTGGTTTATCCTCTGAAGAGAGGTTGGTAAATCCACTGAAAAGAGGATTCAGTCGGAATGTATATTTATCTTTGCCTACTGCTCACCAAGTTGCTCCATCCAATTGGGCGATTTGAAGAATTCAGGTAGTTGGTCATCAAGTCTGGCAATAATTTTGTAGATCGCCTTCTTCCATGATTGTTCTGTGTCTTTGCCAGTTACGACAGACTTGAAGAACTCCCTCAATGTGGCTTCGATGACCACACGAAAAGAATCAGGAACCTGGAAAATAGGAAGAAAGGAAATGTCACTTAAGTGATTGTGTAATGGAGGAAGATTTTTTGGAAGAAATTTTCATTTTTGAATGACCAAACCTAAACTGCTAGAATAGATGATGAAGGGGATTCAATCTTGTTTCCTGAAAATGATTGCCCAGCATATGTCTTAAGATAATAAACTTATTTACTTATTCTGAAAACAAGTAACTGTAACAACAGATGACAAGTGAAAGAGTGACAAATGAAATATCAATCAAATATCAATCACAGGGTTCATGTGGAAATCCAGTGATCCAGATCTACAGTACATGTACGTTGCACAATTGACCTACCTTAATCTGTGTACCTTCCGTGGACGTGACGCGGAGGGTACACATTAGTTCATTGCGCATGGTATGGGTGCATCGCGCATCTCTTCTGCGTGACGTCCACGCACCACAGGTGAATGACGTAAGTCTTTATTACGTGCCTTCCATGACGGCGTGCCACGTCCGCGGAAGATACGAGGACGGTACGCGCATGACACTGCATGTGGTACGCGGATGGTGCGCGGCGCAGAAGGGAGGTCAATTGTGCAACATACTGTATGCCAGAACAAATTTGAAGATTTCCTTGCACTAAATTCTCTTCCAACCCAGAGAACATCAGCTACAACCATGCTGTGGAACATCTCAAGTTATTCCCCAGAAACACTATTAATCTACATAAAGACTGTTTAAGTGGTTCACTCTCTTCATAGCTCCTTAGGGTCTTCTGGATTCTTAACAACTCGAGTGTAAATTAAAGTACTACGACTCAAACCAGAAGTGCACGCAACACTGGTTGTTTTTACATCTTGAGAATTTATCATGTTGTAACAACAGCAACCGTTTGTTGGGAGATGAGCATTGTCTCTAGGGTTTAATCACCTTCCTCTTGTGCATCCCAAAGACTCCTATAGCCTTATCTCTCCACTTCATCAGTCAACGCTGCCATTAAACATTTATAGTGCGGGATGAAATATTAGACTCGAATCATGCTTAAAACATGCTCGGTTTCTCTTGAGGTGTTTGTGTCTCATTAAAACAATGGCGAAGGCTTGTTCTCATCTCAGTGTAAACATTAATGGCTGTTAATCTCTATGATGGAAGATGAACCTAATCGGCGCGAGAAATGTGGTTCCATATAACAAGGAAATTGAAAGAAATGAAACCCTGGGTTTGGTTTCATCCAGCACTTAATCTCTGATGCCGTGTAGTTTGTCTTAGCATTCTGGGCAAATGCGAGATAGCTAATCGGGGCATTCTTGGATGCCTGGTCTGCCGATATACAGCTTGACGTAACTTTGTCTGAAGTTGACCTTTTTGTGGACAAAGAAGAAGTGGCCTTATGGGAAGAATAATCGTACGCTAAGGTGGTGATGGATCCAACTTGTCCATTGTTAATCATAGTTGGAGAAGACAGCTTGATAACATGAGCCNTCTATGATGGAAGATGAACCTAATCGGCGCGAGAAATGTGGTTCCATATTACAAGGAAATTGAAAGAAATGAAAGCCGGGGTTTGGTTTCATCCAGCACTTAATCTCTGATGCCGTGTAGTTTGTCTTAGCATTCTGGGCAAATGCGAGATAGCTAATCGGGGCATTCTTGGATGCCTGGTCTGCCGATATACAGCTTGACGTAACTTTGTCTGAAGTTGACCTTTTTGTGGACAAAGAAGAAGTGGCCTTATGGGAAGAATAATCGTACGCTAAGGTGGTGATGGATCCAACTCGTCCATTGTTAATCATAGTTGGAGAAGACAGCTTGATAACATGAGCCCTACTACCTCTCTAAGGCCAAAAAAATATTATCTGTTTCTTGTCCAGCAACTCGGCGGAAATTGATGCCAGCATGCAAATTTTTTTAAAAATTTTCAAATAATTTTTTTTCAGTTGTCTTCATGGATGGGGAAGTACTACCAGCAAACTATCTCTCTACATGTAAGCACAAGTTTCATGAAAAATAAAGATGATTTCAAGTGAAGAAGCATTTGTATGCATTGTATAGAAGGCGCTGCGTAAGCAAAGCGGGAAAATTTGAAATTGGTGGAAAAAAATTTTGATGTGAAGGCTCAGGAATGATGTGAGCGCGGACAAAGAAACAGGTATGTTTTTTTGCACTCTTTGTGATAGTCCTCCTGCATTTTGTTAAAACATTGTGTACTTTTTACAGAGCTAATGGTGCTACAAATTGGTAAAAAGATGTCCAGACATATCTTTCAATACATTTATCAGCCCACCTTTATGACAATTAGTTCTCAGTAAGCTGTAGGGCCTACTGCCAATTTCTTTATGAAAGCTTTTGCTCTGGATCATCAAGACATGAAAGTCGACAGTATTTGTCTTTTTTTTCTTAAAAAGAGGAATTCCATTGGAAAAGTACAAAAAACGCAAGAATTAACAGCAGCATCTGAACCAGCAATGGTGATGCTTCTAAGATGGAGATAATTTGAAAAGAATGATGCGCCAGTGTCTATCAACACTGTAGACTCGATGATTAATTTCCCCAACTTGGCCCCTGGAGAGTAAATAGATTAGACGAGATGTCCATTTCTTCCTTA
>NMRB01003180.1:18966-49465 GCA_002633025.1 Notospermus geniculatus
AGACAGGAGAAAGGGGCTGTGTGCTGTGAAACTGATGGTATCTTGTTTGGTGCGAGTCTGAGTGAATATTTTATTTCAGAAACAAAGCAAGGATTACTGGAAGATCAGGGATAACTTGTACAAAGATGTAGCGAATGATGCCTTGAAGGGTTTGCTGGAGTACAACAGCCAGGACTTAGCATCTGGAGAGAGTAAGGTACTCGGCTGTGTTTTATACATCTCTTTGATCATTCCAAACAGATTGTGTTAATCCACGTCAGTCAGTTAGGTACCACTTTGTTCTGATGTATGCAGAGTCGTCTTCATCGTGAAACAACAGTTGTGAGTATTCCAAAACAAAGTGTCCTACTCTGTCACCCCCGTTTCTTGCATGAATTGATGAAATGAATCTTCGTTTGTTTGTTTGCAGCTTCTTGATCGAGTGGCCGATAATATGTTGTTCGGTGCTCTCGAACGGTGTGATGAATGTAAGGATGGGCAGCTCGTCTACAGCTCAAGCTGTAATTCCTATGTGTGTACTGGTAATGCCACTGCCTTCACCAAGTGTATGTTCAGAACAAAGACTCCGAAAAGAAGAGCGTTTAAAATACCTGAGGAGTACAAAGATGTTGTGTTCTTGTAAGTGTGCATGTTAGTACAGTGTTATAGTAGGCCCATTGATAGTCTTCAATATAGTTGAACACGAAACAACCTTTGTGTGATGATGCTTGCAGAAGGAACCAAAGCTACAAAATGGAAATAGATTATTCCGATTGGTTAGTGTTCTCATTCACTTTTCTGGGTATGGTGCAGATCTGTTCAATTGGGTGTGTTCATTATGATGATGTATTTGTGCTAAACCAGTGTTTATGTCTTGCAGGAAAAACTACAAATATGTAAAAAGAGCACGTGTATTCCCTAAAGATCATGAAGCGTCTACATCCACTGGTATTGTCAGTTCAGCCGAAGGGGGCAATTCAGCGTAAGTATAGATACTGTGTGTATACTTCACCAAGGTTTTCTGCTGCTGGTGGAAGAGTTCGTCCAGGAAAGGGTGAGGGGAGAAAACTTGGGTGGGGAAGTCATGATGTCCAAAATTCTGCTGCTTTGTGGTAGATATGCTGCTTCCTCACTTCAGCCCGTCTCATTCATTTCAGGGCCAGACCTGATAAGCCCCTGCATGGTTTGAACTTCGCCATCGTTGGTAAAACTAAAAAGTCGAAGACTGAAATCACATCAATCTTGGCAGGACTTGGTGCAAGTGTTGTGAGCAAAATCTCCCACAAACTTGCTGCTGTCATAAGCATCAAAGGTAGGGAAGGGGACAGATGCCTTTATTCGTTCTTCTATACTTAGATATCGCATCCCACCCTTTGGACACTCTGGTTTCATCCTGCTTAACATTTGACTTGCCCAATGTTGTCGGTAGAGTTATAATGCTGTGTTTGGCTTAGCTTTCAGTCCAATCTTAATCCACTGAGAAGTGTCTATTCCTTCATTTTAGATGAGGTTGATAAAATGAGTAAAAAGATTAAAGAAGCCGAGAATGCAGATGTCCAGGTGGTCGATGAAGGTTTCCTTGATGCTGTCAAGAAAGGTGGCGCCGCTCTCATGATAACACAACACAACATTTCCTCCTGGGGATCCGATGTAAGTTCGGCCAATTATCTGTCATTAATCTATAGAACTAGTCTGCCTATCTGTAAATGTCTTTTGTGCATTTTGAATCATTTAAATGGGACATGTGAGTGAGAATTTCAGGATCATTCAGTTGCACAAAGTCAGATTCAACGAAAGACCGATACACTTTCTCTTGAAACTTTCTCAAACACTTCCCCTGTACAACCAATAATGAACTTCATTTCAGCCAGAGGAAAGAATTGGGGAAGCTCTGAATTCGGCCATGACCAAGAGTGTTGGAATGAGTGGCTCAGGAAAGGCTCAAGCGAAAGGTACGGGGGAACTTTTTGACACACTTACATATTGGTAGAAAATCAGGAAGTCTTTCCATGTCATGTTGTTAGTTTGCCTCGTTTCCTTGCTGCTATTGCTGCCTTCACCTCAGACTCGAGGTCTGATCCTTTTTCAGACTATTCCAGTAGCTATACGAAGAGTATGCCATCAAAACTGAAGATGACTGTCAAAGGTGGTGCCGCAGTGGATCCAGAGTCAGGTAGGTGTACTAGTGTTCTCTCTTTCCTTTTCCATACTGATGAAAAAACCTACTGGGGCAAGACTACTGGCAAACCTATTTGCCAATTCCAAATGACCACATGCCAGTCTTGAAACACCTTATTCAACAAGTTAGTGTGTTGTGAATTCAGTTTTCTTTGTTATTTCATTTAGGCTTGGAGAACTCAACTCACGTTTTGTCAGAGAAAGAAGGCTTGTACACTGAAGTCCTTGGCATGGTTGATCTTGTAAGGGGAACCAACTCATACTACAAGCTCCAGCTTCTGGAATCAGACTCTAGTAATAGGTAAGTGTGGTTCACTTGGTGTGTAGCAGTTTGAAAAGCTTCTCAATACAAGAGTAATGTACATGACTTTGCACAGGAATAGTACTCTTTGGATTTTATTTGACAGGTACTACGTGTTTCGATCCTGGGGTAGAGTTGGTACAACCATCGGAGGTACCAAGTTAGAGAACTTTGGAGCCAAAGCCAGTGCTCAGAAACATTACAAGTCACTCTATCTTGACAAGACAGGAAATAATTGGGACGACAGGAAAAACTTTGAGAAAATTCCGAACAAATTTTATCCTCTGGAGATTGACTATGGACAGGTAGGTTACCCCACATCGGAGGACCTGACGACTGGGGACCTTCGACTATATGTTACCTAGCGTTCAGTTTTATTCGTTCATGCATTGATTATCCATTGACGTCACCAATTGGAAATTCTGCTTACTCTGATGGAAAGCTGACAGGAGTCGGAAGCGGAAGTTATCGCCTCTGTATCAATGCATTTACATGTATTGTACTTGTTTCAGGAAGAGCCAAAAGTGAAGAATCTATCTGGTGCAGGTGCAGGTTCCAAACTGCCAAAGGAAATTCAGGACTTTATCAAAATGATATTTGACATTGAATCCATGAAGAAGGCCATGTTGGAATTTGAGGTAGGCCCCGATAGTTGTTTCCTTAAAAAGATTAGTCATACATGTTAGCATTTAAACAGACTTATACTCAATACATGATGTTGTGCACTTTTGTTGATATTTAGATTGATCTGAAGAAGATGCCATTGGGCAAACTGTCAAAGAATCAGATGGAGAAGGCGTACAAGGTTCTCACAGAATTGAATGGCTTGATTGATTCTGGTGGTACCACTACCCAGTTTCTGGATGCTTCAAACCGATTTTACACTTTGATACCTCATGACTTCGGCATGAAGAAGCCCCCTCTCTTGGACACAAAGGAAGTTATTAAGGTAAGTTATTTTCCAAATCACTTCGTGAGTACAGGTATTCAGTTCTGCACCTTTCAGTCCCAAAGGTGTCCTTTAAAAAAGAAGCTCCACTCTGCTACTCTTTGTTCTCATCATCCTTTCAGGCCAAGATTGAAATGGTTGACAACCTTCTGGAGATAGAAGTTGCCTACAACTTGTTGAAGGCTGGTGATGAGGGTGGCAAAGACCCCATTGACGTGCATTATGAACAACTGAAGACTGATATGAAAGTGCTGGACAAGAAATCAGAGGAATTCCAACGCATCTGTGAATATGTTAAGAATACACACGCTGCAACCCACACCATGTATGAACTGGAGGTGGATGAGGTAGAGTTCACATAGCCTTGGCCGTATCAGTTGAATTCTTACGCATTGGCTGTCATGGTCTTGCCAGTTTTGGTCCTTGTATTTCACAATCAGTGTACAAAGAAACTCGCTCTCAAAGTCTCATCACACCGAAAATTGTCACCATTTGACCTACATTATATAATTTCTCTCTTCAGGTATTCAAGGTTGCCAGGGATGGTGAAGCCTCACGCTACAAGCCATTCAAGCGACTGCCTAACCGTCAGCTACTGTGGCACGGCTCTAGGACGATGAATTTTGCTGGAATATTGTCTCAGGGTCTGAGGATTGCTCCGCCTGAGGCACCTGTGGTAGGTTACAAAGCCCTGGCATGTAGGTTTCCTCCTGCTTTTACAACATGTTGTCTGTTGAATGGTGGACTTAAAATTCTGCATGTGGAATTTATTTGTCGTCCATGAAAATGTACATGTATGGAATTCTATCATTGCTCACGCCTGCTGTGTTTCAGACTGGTTACATGTTTGGTAAAGGTGTCTACTTTGCTGACATGGTGTCCAAAAGTGCCAACTACTGTAGGACCACCAAGACGGACAACACTGGACTCATGCTGCTTTGCGAGGTTGCTTTGGGGAACATGTAAGTAATCAATCATCTCATGTATAGACAAATCCCAAATTGACGAAAACGAGAAAGATCTGCGCACTTCCACTGAAATTGTAAACAGAACCTCGGTCTGAAGCTGAATGATGTGACACAGAAAACCCCATGACCATGTGACGACAGTGAGTTCGACAACGTTGCGTCAAGAGTCGACCATTGCTGAATCATGGATTGCGTCACGTCAGCTGGTTTCAGGTCTAGGTTCTTTTATGATTTCGGCGGAAGTGCGCAGATCTGGGAATTTGGGATTTGTCTATTATACAGCCAGTTCGGCCATCATGTATTAGCACATCCGATGGCTCAAAACACAGGGCTAATCTTGGTTTCAGTGCAATGAATCGACAAGGGAGAAATTCTCAAGTGTGATGCATGGTTTGACAATTCTACTCCATTACTGTTTCCTCAATCACTTACTGGTTCATGTATTTCTTGTAGGCATGAATTGACATCTGCAGACTACATCACCAAACTACCGAAGGGAATGCAGAGTTGCAAAGGTATCGGCATGACAACCCCTAACCCAGATGGCATGTACACTGATTCAAACGGTTTGGTGTGGCCCATGGGTGAAGGAACAGATGCGGACATTGCATATTCCAGTCTCCTCTACAATGAGTATCCTTTTTGTCTCGGTAATGGGAGAAGTGCGTTTTGTGTTGGCAATGGTTCAGATACTCACGCCATGAACCATAGAGATCGGGTATTCAATAGTTCTTTCATTACAGCATTATTGAGGTAGGTGTGCTCGGATACGTCACGTCACCGAGTCCGTGAACTGATTCCTGGATGCCAACAAATTGGCAGATTTCCTGAAGTGCATTTCATCTCAGAGTCAAAGAATTTCGTTTTCCTTAACCAGGCTTCAGATATATTGTGTACGACACAGCTCAGATCAACATGAAGTACCNAGACTGGTTACATGTTTGGTAAAGGTGTCTACTTTGCTGACATGGTGTCCAAAAGTGCCAACTACTGTAGGACAACCAAGACAGACAACACTGGACTCATGCTGCTTTGCGAGGTTGCTTTGGGGAACATGTAAGTAACCAATCATCTCGTGTACGGTATTATAAAGCCATTTCGGCCATGAGGTATTACCACATCTGATGGCTCAAAACATGGGGCTAATCTTTGTTTCGGTGAAATGAATTGACAAGGGAGGAATTCTCAAGTGGGATGCATGGTTTGACAATTCTACTCCATTACTGTTTCCTCAATCACTTACTGGTTCATGTATTTCTTGTAGGCATGAATTGACATCTGCAGACTACATCACCAAACTACCGAAGGGAACGCAGAGTTGCAAAGGTATCGGCATGACAACCCCTAACCCAGGTGGCATGTACACTGATTCAAACGGTTTGGTGTGGCCCATGGGAGAAGGAACGGATGCGGACATTGCATATTCCAGTCTCCTCTACAATGAGTATCCTTTTTGTCTCGGTAATGGGAGAAGTGGGTTTTGTGTTGGCAATGGTTCAAATACTCACGCCATGAACCATAGAGATCGGGTATTCAATAGTTCTTTCATTACAGCATTATTGAGGTAGGTTATGCCCGGATACGTCAGGTCACCGAGTCCGTGAACTGATTCCTGGATGCCAACAAATTGGCAGATTTCCTGAAGTGCATTCCATCTCAGAGTCAAAGAATTTCGTTTTCCTTAACCAGGCTTCAGATATATTGTGTACGACACAGCTCAGATCAACATGAAGTACCTACTTAAGATGAAGTTTAACTTCAAGTACTGAAGTCTCAATTGCCCTTGTTCATGTCCAAGATATAAACACTTCCAATATCTTGTAAAGTTTGTCATCCTTAGTTTTGGCTTAGAATATACCATTGTGTTCATCTTCATGTGACAGTTTCATTTGTGTAAATGCTTTTACATAGTGCACCAGAGAGCAGTTGCATCATATTACCAGGCTCATGTATGTGGTATGTTAGAATCATTATGCCATGGACATTTTAGTATACTTGTTCTTGATAGCCCATCACGGGCCACTTGTATTTGTTAGTTTTCTTGGCGATGCAATGGTCATCCAGGTCGTATCTCTCGTTAATGATTTCTGCTCATATTCATTACTATGTACCATACATTTGTACATATATTTTTGTAGTAAGGGGGTGTACCGTCTCACCAGTGGTTGGGACTGCAGAGGTCCAGTTCAAGTGCAGTTCACCAAGTTGTTCACCATTGTTGAAGCCCTGGCAGTGTGGGCTGTTGTAGAATGTAGATGACTTTCATTCAGTAGTCAGTGTTCACTTTGTGTATTGCTGTCCCAACACTGTATGTGTTGACCGATTGAAGTGATAAGTTTTGGTCACAAGAATTAGTGCATACCGGTAATCACTCTATTCAATGCATGCACCACTTTCACATGATGAGTAAACTCTGACATGTATTATTACTCCGTATTCGTCTTGGTCCTTGCATCAAGTTCCTCATCTTGTAAAACCTTTACCCCTTCTACTTCCTGACAAACGTTGGAGAATCATCATGTCCAGTGTCAGTGTAAGTTATGGTACCGGTACAGCAATTCAATCATGACTGCTACAGGGGGAATTTCATATTTGACTTGCTGATGAAACACATCCATAACAGGAACAGAAGTAATGACTGAAGATTGATACCAGTACTCCAGTATTTATTTGACAAAATCTTTTGTGAAAAAAAATTCAACATAATGTATTCTTAATCATGGCATACAACCATATAATTGTACAAAGCAAAACTAAAGCCATGCTTCATTTACTCCGCTTTAGGTTACTGTTGGTCCCATACCTTGTCATAAGTTTGACACGGTTTGTTTAAAGTGGAGGTAAGCCAAGGAGTTACTTATGGTCCAGAGAATATCGATATGGCATGATTTTGTTCACATTCAGTGCTGTGTTTTAACCCCCCACGAAATTCATATCTGGAACTTTCCCCGACCAATAGGTCATTCAATGTTACCAAGAACAATGTTACTTAATGTCCTTCCATGAATGCAGGGGGCGTCACTAGTCTTAGGTAGGACCAACAGCAGAAAAGCATGCCCAGGAAACAAAATTCAGTCCAGTTGTCCATGATGTCTCCAGTCCCTCAACATTTACACAATCATTTCCAGTTCTTTTGCATACTCTATAGTCTGTTTAGCTAGTTCTGTTGCTGGTATTGATTCATCTGTGTTCTTCTCTTCCCTTACGAAGTGATAGAAATTATCTGACCCAACTTTCCAATTATGCTGGAACAAAAAGGATACAAAGTTTTACTTGATTATTCCGATGATATTGGCCTATGTGTACTGGACAATTCTTTGTCATATGCCAGCACATGCATGTAATAGACCATGTATATTCTAGATAGGATGTACTTAGGAGATCATTATATCCGTCACAAATCTTATTCAAGTTTAAGTTCCACAAAAATTCAGATAGTTACCTTGGCAGCATGTTCTTTCATGGGCTTTTGAGACTCGAAGAACAGCATCCGGGCTGCTTCTTGAAATGCTATCCTATCATATGCCTTCTCTATGCATGTTGAAATCTCATCTCTGGATGAAAGATAGAAACAGACAATTCAATGACATGGTCATGAAAGGGGCTGGCGTCTGAGATCTGCCCATTGTCCCATCAGGCTATGTTGGTCAGTCAGTTCGTTCATTTCATCGCTCTCAGCTCCCAACTTGGAATAACTCCTTTCCTTGATATATAAATATCACTCACCTTATTGTGTTCAAGAGGATATCTATGAAGAAATTGTAACTTTCTGCAGGCACATTTCCCTTTGCCAAGAACACCTTGTTATAGCTGCCTTCCATGAAGTACTGTTCCATTGAAACTGGATGCTTGATGTAGACATTGTTGTGCAGATCTTTCGGAGGCAGAAGTTCTAATTCCTGAAATAAATGAGCAGAGATTTCGTGAAATAACTCCACTGAGGTGACCAGTTGCAATGGTTCATAACAGGAGTTGCAATGGGAACTCATTTCACCAGCAAATTATCTGAACAGTGCCTTCACAATACATGTATAACAAATCTTATGAGACCAGAATACTTACAGTATGGAATTCTGCCAACCGGTTTTGTGCCAGCAGGCAGAGAAGGTTGAGACCAAGCAACTGAAATTTGTAGGCTGATTCTGGAAGATTATCCCTGAAAGTGAAAGGAAAAGCTCAGTTGACAATGATTTTCTCTGTGGTTCACATTGAATTTGAAATTCACAGAAAACAATGACTAAATGCGATCATTCCAATGCTAAAAATGAGATGATTCATTTATTCATGATGCAGTAATAAAGACTTACTTGTAATCAAGATAATAGCATTTTAACTGTGCCATATATCTCTCAAAAGCTGGAATATTCTTTTTTGCAATTGCCCACTGAGCTCCTATTTCCAAGATATCTCTTGCTATCAGTAGTTCTTTCTGTGAGGCCTTTGTGTCAGTGGGCAAAAATGTCAATGTTGTCAAGGCAACCTAGGTAAAAGTGAAGGGAAATCAGTCAGAAACTCCTAACAGTTTGATTCTCATAGCAGGTGTAGCAGTAAAAAGTGTCCCCCTGTAAAAAGTGTCCACTTCTATTGTTGAATGGCGGAATAAGCGGCATGCGTATAGAAACCAATTGTCAGAGATTAGAATGTAACAATAGGATCTTTTGTTCCCCGGACAGTTTTTCCTAGGACATTCTTTCCCTTCACACCTGCTATAGGCCTCCTCTACTCCTTACCGTAAGGAGTAGAGGAGGCTTACGGTGGATAGTGGAGTTGGAGTCAGAGTCATGGAGTGGACATGGTGGAGTGGTGAGACAGCAAAAATGAATCCACAGCGAACAATAATATCGTCTAGAAAACGTTTGGAGTGATGGATTTCGTTCGGGTTTGTTTTAAAATATGCCGAATACCTTCAGCTTTCCCAGAAGCTCCCCACACTTATCAAGATTTGGGGGCTTTTTGTTCCATTCTTGAGTTAAAACTTGGTAAGTTGTCACCACCTCCTTCAAAGAAGCCATGTTGGATTTCTGCCGTCGATGTTTGTAACAGTCCATTTCATTGGCTTAGAGTCGGCGGAGATTGCGCAGTTGTGTACTTCCGGTTGACAAGCCGGTCCGCTGAAAAAATATTTTTTTCTTCATAATCTTTCAGAAATAAAAGCCGAATAGAACAATGGAAAATGATATACTTGATGCACTTGAAGATTTAGGGTAATGTCAACATGGTCAATGTGTCTTTTGGACTTGTTAGGCATTGAGAACGAAATACACAGCAGCAACAAAATTGTGCTGACGACAGCACAGCAGCTAGCATGCCTGCGTGCACATATCATGCACAAGGCTGTGCATGTATGTAATGTGCGTGTACTGCTGTAGCTAACTGTAATGCATCAGTCTTAGCTTAGTCATGTTAGCTGGTTAGTCTTGGCATGCACTGATCATGGTGATGCTGAGCATGACATGATGCTTAGTGTTAGTGCACTGCACTTTAATAGACAGCTTGCGAAATAAGCGGCCACTATCTTTTTTTACGATTTTGGATTGGATGGTCACATTGCCAAGGTAGGCTGAAGCCTCCCGTTTAAAGGGACTAGGAAAATTTTTTCAAGCTTCGGTTATTACAAAATGCTGGTCTTTCATGATAAATTCCCACCGTCAATTCACTTTTTCAATTAAGTGTTAATTACTGGCATGCAAACAAATCAGTCATCACCACACCATGGAGAATTCACCACGTCACTGGGAACCTCTCGCTGTACCGTATGTTTTGTATAGAGCGAGCTTGTACTCTATTATGTTGATTAGGTTCTCAGTGACGTGGTGAATGCTCCCTGGTGTGGTGATAACTGATTTGTCTGGGTGCCAGTAATTAACAGTTAATTGAAAAAGTGAATTGACGGTGGGAATTTATCATGAAAGACTAGCATTTTGTAATAACCGAAGCTTGAAAAAATTTTCCTAGGTAGTCCCTTTAATACCAAGTTGACAATTTTCAGATATTCAGGTACACTTCTTGATGATAAAGCGTTGGGTGCTGCTGTAGAACAAGGTCCTGAATCAACAGATTACACCAGTTTAGTCTCTTGGTTAACATCTGATTTGGGAGCTTTTGTTGGTTTAGAGGAGAAAGTGTCTGCTGTGACATGTAAGTAAATAGACACAAGAATAGGAATAGCTCATGAGTATTTGAAAGTGAATGTCAAATTTCAGCAATGTTGTAGTGATATGAAAGCAGATGACGCACTCCATCTTCCCTTGCTTTGCAACGCGCATCATGTCTCCTTACTCCTCAATGCTTTGTTGAGTGGCTGTTGATTGTCTTATCTTGCTACCTCAGGAGAATGATCCACCATAAGTCCAATTTTGATGCACACTGACGTCATGTTGTTCTCAATTTCATAGGTCCTGAAGATGCATCCAATTTCCTGCTGGAGCTCAGTGGATTCCTCCGAGAATATGGTAAACGTTTGATGCTCTGTAGACTGTTGCATGCAGTTCTTCACAACTGCTAGAATTTCCTTTTAGAGGATTGAACTCCTTTTAGAGGATTGAACTCCTATTTGTGTGGAGTGACTTAGAAAGATGGAGTGGATGCTAATATTCACCCAAATTGATTCTTCGTTGTAATTGTATCTTTTGATGTTGACTGTAGAAAGAGACAGCAAATTATTATCCAGAGTTTGTTCAACTAGTTTCTTCATCTTCTTTTCTCTAGGATGTCCATATTCCACCCTGACAGAAGGCCCTATCAATCAACGACTAGTAGAGAAAGAACACAGACTACAATTGTTAGGTAAAGCAGTACTTTTTGATGAACAGCTAGCTGTCTGGATGCATTCAAGGTGATAGGAAAGTACACATTCCCAAATCAACTGCTGGACTCTGCTGCAGTGCAAGTTTTCAAACATGAACATAAAGTACTGGTACATCAGTTTCAAATTGAATCAAATTAATGTAGATTTTCTCCATTTCAGATTACTTAGCAACAGAGTTATGCGCCATACGATTAACAGCCACAAATAAACCTCAGCTCCTATCCAGCCAACCACAGGAGATCATGGTAAACAATTATTGCTTCTAATGTCAAATGATAGTTAATTATGCACTTTTCACACACCTAAGTAATTTCTGCAAAGTTGGCTCAGCATGTGACCTGTTCGCTTTGACCAAGGAGACATGAAGCGATTAGCTTTGTATCACAGGGTAATGATATGTTTGGTTTTATTTTTCAGGCTGAAAGTGACATTGCTTTGCACCTCAAATTAGCATGTGTTGCCCTTGGTTTTCCTAAACCACCTTCGAACGTCACATCATTTCAACTGTTCAGTAGAATTGAATCCAAGGTAGGTGAAAGCTATCATTCTGGAATTCTAAAGACCCTTACATCTTCTCAAATTGGTTTCATGACCCAAGTGGGAAAAAGTTAATGGTTGCTACACAAGCTGTGATTTTCTAGTCATATGAATGAAATCCTTACATGGTTGCCTTTCTCTTGTAGGTCAAAGAATTGATGGCCAAATGTCCCCCTAGTCACCTCGGTAAACCTCTGCTCAATTGTCGCTTAAGTCAGAAACAGTGGGATAACATCATGAGGATCAATTCATCGTTATGTGATGAATACAAAGTCCGACGAGAGATGTTGTTGAAACGACTTGATGTGACTATACAGTCATTTAAATGGTCAGATAGAGCTAAGGTAAGTTTCATTCGAAGCATTATCTGCAGCACGTGAGGTTAATTCATTATGCAGTACTGGTAGTTACCCACATTGAGGACCCTTCATCATTTGATGAAAATACTCGTTTCATTTCAGCAAAAAGAAGATGCGATAGCCTCAGTTTATCAACCTTTGCGGCAAGTATTACTTACTAGACCTAAGGTAGATGTGCCAATGATATTGTCTGCGAGAGAAGGTAAGTTGATACGTCATTTGGGGTCCAATTTTTGACATAACTGAAGAAGTACAATGCATAAGTTATTGCTGAATACCATTATGAATGCTGGTACATTTTGCAATTGAGTTCAAGTTGCAAGGCTCTACTCAATCATTGGAATCCAAGTTACACGATGTTTAGTTCTGAACTGCGACACAGAGCAGGTCTTGAGAGTTCGAATTCTCGACTTCCAGATTTGCTTCGACTGGAAAAAACAAGTAGCGGAACTGTACGGGAGAAGTCGAAATGCGCCATCAATAGAATTCTAATGGGCAGAGTCCCTGACCGTGGGGGGAGACCATGGGAGGCTGAGCCTCCACCACCAGAGATGCCAGCTTTCCAAAAGAGAGATGCTCAGCCACAGAGACAAGGCAGTAAGTGATACTCGGGTGGATTCATTCTGTCCTTACCATCCTTTTCGTAATTGCCCTGTTAATGTAATTGATGATGGGTCCTTATTCAACTCCAGACATGAACATACCCGGTAGTGTCAATGTTGTTTTGTAGACGTACAGGTTAATCCTGTTACCGGTACTCTTTATTTCACTTAGTTATGTTTTCTCTTCAAGGTGGCCGTGGAGGAGGACGTGGCGGTCGGGGCGGAGGAAGGGTTCAAGGAGGCTGGTCTGGAGGTGATCAAGGTGGCAGTGGAGGTAACTGGCAGAAAGGCGGAGGAGGATATAACCAAGGAGGTGGCCGTGGCGGATATAACCAGGGTGGTGGTGGTGGTGGTGGATACAATCATGGCGGCGGCGGTGGATATAACCAGGGCGGAGGAGGTGGATATAAACAGGGCGGCAGTGGATATAACCAAGGCGGCGGTGGATATAACCAGGCCGGTGGTGGCAGAGGACACGATCAAGGGGGCTATCAACAACAGAACTATGGTCAACAACAGGCCTATCATCAGCAACAAGGAGGAGGTTATTCCCAGGACAATTATAGAGGTGGGGGCGGCCGTGGCAGAGGTGGACGAGGAGGTCGTGGTCGGAGATAACAGTCATGACAGTGATGGATCTGTTCTTATTGATTCAAGTGTTCAGTTCGAAATTTCGAAAAGAACTATTTTTCGTTTGTTCAGTCGACTCAGTATGGAGAAGAATATCTCTGTTTTGTCACATTAGCTTGAAGACAATCTGAAGATATCCTGTCAAATAATAATTGACAGCATATCTTCATGCTGGCTTATATGTCAGTTCAGAACTCTATGTGCTAGGCCATTTACATTGTTATAATTGAAGTCAGATCTACTTATTTAAACACACGTCAGGTTTTCCTTGATGATGAGGTCTGAGATTCCTAACAGTGACTTGACTGTTTATTCAGAGAAAGTTTATTGTGTACATATTGCAAATGAAAACTTAAGATAAACTTACATTTATCTTTGATCAGTACTGGTATTTGACAGGGGAGTGGATCATGGACATCGAAAACCAGACTTCAGTTTTCTGTTGAATTTTTGTACAAAGTAAATGTGTTCATACAATATCAAGGTCGAATTGAAGACAGATATCATCTTCTCTTTTGCTGATATGTGCTATTTCTTGTCTTATACTTGTGACATGTTTGCAATGCATTTTTGCTCAAAGACGGATTTGTTGTGAAGGAAATTATGCAATAAGAAGAGTTTGGACTCCGCCAAAATTTCTCATTGAAGAAAGATGTTCAGTTCGGCTTAATATGTGACTCTGCATACTGCACAGCTGCATTTTCCTTATTGCGAGCTCTTTGCAGTCACATTCAGGGTGGATCCAAAACATGGAATCTGAAAGCTTCATTGTCAGATGTGAATCTGAGTTGCCCTGTTGTTTATGCTTTGTGTTATACCTCTTCAGTGTCATACATCGTAGTCCTGTTGATCGCAGGCACATGGTCTTGAATGTCAAAAGATAAGATTCTACTTTCAGTTTCAGCGTATATTATGCTTCCACCTGTTGCCTGAAGGAGAAATTGATTACTGCTGAGGATGTCAACAGAAATCTCATGTAAGCGAACTATATGTCATACTGTCACAGCACCAGTTAGTTGGTCCATATAAAGTGTATCAGTGACAAGATTCAGTGGTTGCAAAGTTGAATAAAGCAACTGTTACTTTTAGTGGCTTTTTGTGTTGATCTTTGTTGTGAGTAAATCTAATTTCCTTCCTTGAGTCTCATGTGGCATCAAATCCTGTAAAGGCGCGGCCTGATGTGATGATCGTCTTCAGTGTGATACAGGATTTCTGCAGTAGACCAGTGTTTTCCTGTCATTCCCATGTTCAGATACAATGTATGTAATTACGTCTTCATTTATTTATCAGTTTTAGTGGACCCACTTTGAAAAAATGCCATATACCAGGTGTAGCAGTAAAAAGTGTCCCCCTGTAAAAAGTGTCCACTTCAATTGTTCGAATGACGGAATAAGCGGCAAGGGTAAAAAAACCATTGTCAGAGATTAAAACGTATAAACAATAGGATCTTTTGTTCCCCGGACAGTTTTTCCTAGGACATTCTTTCCCTTCACACCTGTATATAGGCCTAATAAAGNACCGGACAGCAAGTTTTGGAGTACTATTAACAGCAGGTAAGAACCATAATATTCCAGATGTTAAGATTGAAAGAGATTAGATTTATGATGCAAAAACGTAATATACATAACTTGCCACCCCTCAGTAAAATGGTACCACCCAGCAGCATGGTGTCCGGTAACTCCCCGGCAAAATTATCACTATCGTCAAAAAAACACCAAAATCGATGATAACTGTCAGATGAGGGTTTGAACATGCTTGAGGGGTGATTTTTCTGAATGCAAACATATATTAATAATTTTTCTCACCACAAAAATGTACTTTTCTTTGAACTGGATTTTTTTATGGCGTTTGTCCGATAACTCCTGGCGTCCGATAACTGCCTGATTTACCCTAGGCCTAGGCCTAATTAATTATTAATTAGGCCTAGGGCTAGGGCCTACGCCGTACGGTAGGCCTGCCCTAGCCTCTGCTGGCTCTCTAGGGCCTAGCAGGCCTTCCCGTTTGACGGGCGCGAAAATGTGTGCATGCGGCTCGCAAACAACCTATCAATAGGCCTAGGCCTAGGCTTAGAAATTTTAATAAATTTGCAAGGCGCATGCACATTTTAATTTTAGCGCCCGTCAAACGGAAACATGGGAAAGGCCTGGTTTTTATTTGTGACCCGGCACGACAAAATGAGTCGGAATGCGCACATAAGAAGACCCAACATGTCCAAGGTGACCCCAACGGTTCGCTGATTTCAGGATTGTCTGCCCATTGTGAAATTTGACTTCGTCGATTTCTGTGGTTGCTGTCAGGTTCCACCTTCAGTCTTCTTCTGTGCGACTTCCGACTCATTTTGCTGTGCCGGGTCACATTTAGGCCTGCTGCGTTGTCACCGGCCCTGGCCCCTTCCATAAATAAAAGGCTTTTTTTGGCGTAGCTGTAGTACAGACGATAGGCCTACACCATTTTATTTACTAGGCCCTACATGTACTTTGATTTCGATGCTTTGACTCTTTAGCCTTTGTTTGTAATTAAATTGCTGTTTGTGTTTAGGCCTACCAACTCTTTACATTTTCAATTCTTTAAATTGATTCAATCAATCAATCACTGATTGATTGTCAATCCCCCCATGCCCCCTTAACGATGCTCACTGTCTGATTGGTTTCCCTCTGGCTGATTAGCCTACACCTATTCTGATGCTCAGGCCGAGGAGGCCCAACTAGACTCTAGGCCCAATCAAGCTAATTATTGCTATCAAACATGTCAAATGAGAGCAACATCATTAAGCTTGTCCCAGGCCTACTCTGCGGTACTTGCCAAACTCGCTCACAGCATGTTTTAACTTGTGTTGAAAGTTTGCACTCTGGTGCTGCATTTTTTTTGTGGTCCAGGTAGCTGTTGTTTTTGGAATTGCTGCTTCCAATGCAATCCCACTAATCCATTGAGTCAATGCATGTCTTACAGGTAGGAGCATTCAATTCTTTTCAGTTCATCCTCCTTAATTTGTTTGCTGGTACTAATAGCCAAGGGCCTAACTTCAATTCGAGGATGGTAGTTTTGGAAGTTGGTGGAATCATGGGAATGGATGATATTTCTTAATTTTACTGCCTCTTGGCATGTACATGTAGAGTTAAGTTGTCATCAAAACTTCCATTGAAATTGAAGAGGCTGGAAATGAAACCATTTCCTGGGAACGCTCACACCGGTTTCCTGTTGCATGTGTAACAACAACAACACTGACTAAGTAAAATGTTGTATCTCATTTTCAGCTGGACACCAGAAGCGCCAGCGTCCCTCAAAAAGTCGATCAAAGAACCCACAGCTCTTTGATGACACCAGTTCACAGCCACCGGTGAACCCACAACAGGGTTATGGACCCACACCAGGAATGCCAGGTATATACCCAAGTAAAAAAGAAGTTGAATTTGTCAGGTTCTATGCTGACAAAGAAAAGAATGAAACACTTTACCTCTGCACCATGTGTTGTTTTTCTGTCATAATTTTGTTCAGCCATCTTTTAGTTACTATTGTAAGCCATTACATAACTGATTTGTCAACTTTCAATATGCTTAATAGCATGAGATAAATTGCATTTATAATGATGGCTTCAAACTTGCAGATGTTGGCACTAGTGTTAGTAGTGAAGTCAGTTTTGAAGGTAGGGTCTTGGATTGGTTAAGCGTGGCTGGCTTCTAGATGTTCGGTAGTTCTGCAGTGCAGACCTTTCAATTGTTGGCGCTTTCCTGTCATTCTATGAACTATCTTGCCACACTAATGATGGAATGATGGTGGGGCAGAAACAGGACAAGAATGATTGTGGTTGGTTGTGTTAGGCAGAGAAAAGTAGGAATGATGGGGGACTAGAGCCTGGCCAAGCTGTGTGTATTGATCTCAATGACATGGACTGAACCGAATGGATGGACTCATTTTTGGATGGGATAGGACTTCTTTTTTGAATTGCATTTCTATAGTCCTTGTGATTTCACTTGGCTTTTGAGTGCAAGTTTGTTTTGTTTTCATCCACTGAATTATTTTGAATGGCTTCTTCTTTGAGATTATTTGCTTTATATCCATCCAGGCATGACACCAGTGGATCCAAGTTTTGTTCAAAGTCCTTACTATAACCCTGGATTGCCTGAGCATGGGATGTTCAAACCAGGAATGATGCAAGACCCTGGTACAGTCATGTTAAAGAATCAATCAGTTTAATAAACACTAACAAACGGCATTTTATCAAGTAGCACTGTACTAACCATTTGACAAGGTTATGAACTGGTCTGTCGGGAAAAGTGGATTGTGTGAGGGGGTAGTTTGCTTTCCTGTGTCTCTAACTCTCTTCTTATTCTGACTGCAATCTTCCAAAAACTGTGGTTAGCTGCACTGTCACCCTTTCAAATCCTGTTTTACTTAGTTCTTTTGTGACAGTATCTTTCAACTTCTCGCCATTTGTGGCAATACTTTTAATTTCTCGTTCACTTTCCCTCGCTTCATACTGGTTAGATGCAATAGTAATTCCACATTGAAGTGGAGTGTATCTGTATCGCTACATCCTGAGATAAACAGGCCATCTACGATCCCTATCGCTCAGAGGAGCGCTTGCAATTTGGCATAGCAGGCCTTTCCGTTTGACGGGTGCGAAAATGTACATGTGCCTTGCAAAAAATAGAATTTCTATTGTTTGCGAGGCACATGCACATGTTAGCGCCATCAAATGGAAAGGCCTGGCATAGACACTGATGACTCTGGATATCCAACATAAAAGCACACAAAATGATAGTATTAACTTAATCTCATCTCCGAATCTGGATGGTATCTCTTTGGAAGAGCCCCTCTAAATGATGCCATGGACTATACTAAATGTGAAAGTGAAGTTTTTACATAAACATGTCATCTTGTTTGAGTGCCTTGTATTAAGTTCCTGATAGGGTTTTAATACTGCCCTGTAGCCAGCCATAAGGTGATACACACCACCATGCCGGCTATTTCACCAATGCCCTCTCTCTGATTGGTTCCAGGATATGACCAAGGTGCTGCCCCATATGGACAACAAGGACAACAACCTTATATACCCGGTCAGCAGATATTCAATGATCCCATGGCTGGCATGGCCATGCAGTATGGCACAAATTTAGCAGGGAAGGGACAAGAAATTGTTCAAGAAAAGGTAAAGAAATATGAAGATGTTAAAATGCCAAGAAGCTGGAAAGATTGACTGTGTTTAGTGAACCTCAACATCTCTATGTTACATCCTCTCTTTGTTAAACATCCAGAGGCTCACTAATCTTTGTCTTGTTGTTTTCAGTTTGAGAAGTACATGAGCCAGTCCAAATTAAAATACTATTTTGCTGTTGACACAGCTTATGTCGGGAAAAAACTAGGTCTTCTTCTGTTTCCTTATACACACCAAGTAAGTACATGTATGGAAAATACAGTTGTATTCATTTCACATCTCATGCCATTCTGATATCTATATTCATTTCTTTGAGAAGAGTTAATTTTTACCAATTGGGTTCATACAATGTTTAACTGTTGAGACAGCCGCAATCTCAAGATTCTCTTGTTGTTTTCAGGATTGGGCCATCCATTATAACCAAGATGAACCAGTTGCTCCTAGACATGAAATAAATGCCCCAGATTTGTATATACCTGGTAAGGAGGACACTTTGTATTTGTAGTTCATCAGCTTTGTGGGGAAGCATACGAACACTACTGCCATTTGCCTCCGAATATTTATTACCGAAGCACATACATTTGAAAGTGGGTTAGCAGAACAGAGTCTCTCTCTGAATTTAGAGCATTGTCTCCCATGCCATACTACAGGGAAGGACTTGCCTCCATCCTGACATCGCTTGAGCTGTCCTTTCCCTTCATTTCAGTGATGGCGTTTGTAACATACATCCTTCTTGCTGGAGTGGTGCTCGGTACTCAAAATAGGTAAGTTTTTCCAGGATTCGAAGACGGTGTGTGCACGAATTCACCTCATCTCATACTGTTGTGAATCTGCAGATGGTTTAAAGAAGGATCAGTCATCCCATTCGATAACTTACATGTAGGTTGGTTTCTACCAGCCTATATTGTAAGGTACTGTACTTCCTGTGCAGTATTCTTGGATATTCTGATTACTTAAGTCCTTATATTGGTCTCATTCAAGATTTACTCCAGAACAGTTAGGCATCCAAGCCAGCACCGCTCTAGTCTGGACCATCATTGAAATCCTTGCCGTGCTGATGACACTTTATGTCATGAGTGTCGCCACGGACCTCAAGTATTTAGATCTGTTAGCATATTCAGGATATAAATATGTTGGGTAAGTCAACATCTAACTGTACAAGGGCAGCTGCCACACTGACTTTGTTGTAAATGAAAATGAAATTGCTTGTGTCAGAGAAAGAGACACCCCTGGAGTGGAAGCGCTCCATACAATGTATCTATCACTTAGTCTGTCTGTTGTGACATTGATTGTGTGCCCTGATGAAGTATTCTAATTCCAATATGATGCGAGGGCATTTTCATGTTGGATTGGGACTTGCCTTTGAGGGAAATTTTTGTTCACTTGGAGCTACTTCTTTCCTCTGACAGTATCTAGACTTTTGAATAATTTTTGCCATTTTTTCAGTATGATCATCATTCTCCTTGCTGGTCTTTGTTTCAAAACTGGAGGTTACTACCTGACTTTGTTATGGTGCAGTGCTGCGATTGCATTTTTCCTTGTAAGTTGTTTGTTTTGAATTTGTCCTTGTTGCTGTGCTCGCTGTCATTAGTGAAGTCCCCAGTAGGGGCGAATGTGTTGGAAGCACAGCTATGTTGGAAACTTGGGAAATACTAGTCAGTAGTGGTTACAAAACTAATGCCTGCCATGTACAGAGTGGAATGTGGTTGCCAAACGCATGGCAAATCAAATGTCTTTACTGAAGTGTGGATACTCTGTGATAGGTTTGTAGCAGAGGTCCCTTCAGTTCCACTTACACTTTCCCTTCTAGATGCGAACGCTGCGAGTAAAGATCCAACCACACGGAGAACAGGATGGCTACCAGCGAGGAGGGAAACGACGGATGTACATGATGCTCATGATTGCAGGGATACAACCTTTACTGATGTGGTGGCTAACAAGATACATTATGTTCAAGTGATTGAAAGATGCGGAAGTGTGATGATATTCATTAAAGGGGCCATCATGATAGATTGCTTGGGAAGTGACATGTGGGCTTTGAATTTAGAGGATCCTTTTTGAAGTTGTCAGGTTGCATTGATTCTACCAAATTATGAAGGTCATGCAGTGTTAGTAGATAAAGGTCATTTCTTCGCTCAGTCTGTGGGATACCAGTCCATATCTATATCTGACCATTTGGGAACTGTCAGGCCACAGAATAAACCACTTTGGTGTCACCTTGCTTGTGAATGCAGGTTATGAGTTCTATTCTCTCCACATATTGAATATTTCATTTGGTGCACTCTTCTTTCTTTGCCCATGACTTTTGATATTATTCAAGCGAGTGATCTTCAGCATTTAAAGAAACCATATCAAGTGAGGCACACATTTCGTAGCAACTGCAAGACAGATGGTTTGGAACCTGTTCTCAGAACTATGTATCTCACAAAATTCTTTGCCATAGCCCGCCAGTTAGTGCCCTGGTTTGGACAAAATCATTTAAACATTTCGTCCTTGTGATCATGTTCACACCTACCTTGGTGACAGAACTTTCCATTTGGCCATAGACATGTGGGATGGTTCATAAAACTCGTAATCTCAACCTCCATGTAGGCTTATATGACGTATGAGGTTGTTATAAATATGTACAGCAATTTCTCCAAAAATATGGTGTCAGTGTGAGTGATATCCACTGCTAGTACTATTTGAACTTACAGCATCGCTGTAAATATGTACTAATTACTACTAAATAAAGATTGTGTATATGACTTGTATAAATTCCGGAAGTTCCTTGTGTCAGTTCTTTACTTATGGGCTGCCAACAGATGGCAGCCTGGTGGTGAGGGGCTGAGTCAGTCTCTCTGGGGGGTATACTCCAGCAAGGAACCCGCTCATCTTTTATTAACTCACAAAACGTTTGCTTTCAGGGTCTTGCCAGCCTGGTTTTGACCAACCCCCAGTCAACATTTCACATTTCCAATTTTCAGTCACGTTGGGTGCTGTGTGTAGGGTGCTGCCATCTATTTTGCAAACTACACCATGGGTGAATTCAATGTCAATGTCTGTTCAGTCACACACTTGTTTTACTGCAGGGCTGGCAGGCAGAATTCATAGGGTTAAATTACCCTGTACTTGTCAAAGTATAATTCCTCCAAGGGTTAATGCACAGCTGAGGCCCTCTTGGAAGATCATGCTCTGCTTCGGCAGCATCTAAATGGAATGAAATGAAGCACAGGTTTTCTGCTAGCGGAGGACTGAGGTACCAATTTTATCTGTTAATCAATAATGTGAGTGGCTCTCAACTCGGCTCCCACCAATCTAAAGGCCGTGAATGAGATTACCCTTACAAAAATGTACCACGTGTAAATGACATTACCACGTGGTAATGGGCGAATTTTACACCAAAAATGTGCACTTTTACACANATTGCCCCACCCACATGATGATATTTCAGTGGTTTTATTTTGATCAAGGGCATGTACAATCGACGCATGCGCAGTAGTCGATTAGGCAAATTAATGATGGCGGATAGAACCACCAAGCTGTCGGGTTCGGGTGTAAAACCCGTCCCGATGAAGCTTTTTGCCTCGTGGGAGGTCGAAAAATCTTCGCCAAATTGTATCCCAAGGTTAGTATAATCGAGATTTCTGTAATTTGCTGTCAACTTTTCAACGTGGTGTTGCGTTTTATGGGATGAGGAGTGGGTGTCTGTATCAGCTGTCTGTCTGCTGTGTTCGTCATGCTTTTTATGTGCTTTGCATACACAATGTGTATTGTGTACACTATAGCAGTGTATAGTAGGCTATACAACAAGGCCTGGGTCTTCTGTGTGTAAAGTGCCCGGGGTAAAGTGTGACTGATCAATCATGTCAATGCAGACTGGTCTACTGATTTCAAATGTCAATGTTTATCCCTGACCTGTTATTTAGAAAATCGGAACGGCTTGAAACTGGAACAGCGCAGATTGAGTTTATGTTTTTGTTTAATTTTGTTTTTGAAATCCATGAGTAGGCCCTATGACCATCTTGACATATCAAGGCCTACGGTCACTCCGCCCGTCGAACTACGCTCCCTGAATTGAGCGAGATCGAGAGTACGAGTGATAGGAACCCTTGTCAGGGCAAGATGGAGTATGACATGACGGGCATGTCATGACCATGGTCCATGTCCATCCTGATCCACCCACAGGGGCTTGGGATTTCGCATTTGCACCGAGTCGAGGCTCGAGTGAGAGATTTGCACCGAGTCTACATGTAGGTTCGTCACGTCGAGCATGTCGAGTGCTGAATGAAGGCACGAACTTTGGCACTCGACGTGACAAACCTAGACTCAGTGCAAATCTCACTCAAGAAGCCTCGACTCGGTGCAAATGCGAAATCCCAAGCCCCTGTGATCCACCAGGAATTTGTACCAATGTTGGCAAAAAACACGCCATTTTGGCCCGAAG
The DNA here is from genome assembly GCA_002633025.1 of Notospermus geniculatus. Taxonomy (NCBI): domain Eukaryota; kingdom Metazoa; phylum Nemertea; class Pilidiophora; order Heteronemertea; family Lineidae; genus Notospermus; species Notospermus geniculatus. The sequence continues at coordinate 41,859 of NMRB01003180.1, forward strand.
GTCCATCAAAAAGGGCCGCAGTCCCGTAAAAGCACCCCTTACTGACAACATATACTACACGGATAGTTATAGTATAGATGTTGTCAGTAAGGGGTGCTTTTACGGGCCTGCGGCCCTTTTTGATGGCCCGAATGCATGGCGTGTTTTTTGCCAACATTGGTACAAGTTCCTGTGATCCATCGTTCATTATGTTTGCCTCTCTCTGCCGTCTGCTCTCACTCTCTCTCTCTCACACCCTGCTGTTGAGCATGGCATCATGGACACTCAACTGTTACTGTGTCTCACTGTCACGGAGTTCTCTTGTACTCTTTCACACCTTTGGCTTCACGGTCGTGAGCCTTTGTTAGATGACGTTTTTGTATACCGTGTAGCGGCCAAAGCCTACCCCACTTGCAGACTGGTCAAATATGATTTCTTCACCTCCCTGGGTCAACGCACATTCAGTCATTGTGATGTTGGGCATTGTGTTGTTGTACCTGTTGGCTTTGTCATGACTCATTTGCTAATCTTATTATTCCCATTGATTTATGGATCAGTCTAGAAATCTGTGGCAATGTGCTGGTGCAGTCGCTGCATGATCTGTGCAGAATCAATGCCTAGCTGTACACAGTGTCAGTGACAAAGCCATTGAATCTGGCAGCAGTCTGCAGTCAGATGATGATTTCAACAGTGTACAATGTAGCACTTGCTGTCTTCGTGACATGCAAATGCATGATGAGTCACGGTGCAACATCATGCTCAGTACGGTAATGCATCGCTTCTGGATTTGTTTGTCCGTGGAATACAATCGCAATTCGCATGACTAACAGATTGTGAGCCAGCCAAGGTGACAAATCTGCTGTTATCTCTCCCAAAATCAATGCGCCTTCATAAGACCCTTGTGGTAGTACCCTCTATATCCTTACATGCTACACCAACCTCCAACATGCAAGCTAACACCATTGATGGTGAATTCATCCCTACAACAACCTGTATCCATTGAAAGAGCTGCGATACAGCTGAGGATGCTCAAGATGGCCTATCATTTGAAGACTGCTGTTTCCTTGGTTACGCGGTTAAAAGATGCGCAGATTCAATATATTATTTGTCCTGAGTCTTTGCGAAGCAATTTACTGTGTATGTTTATCTTGTATGGCTGTAGTGTTGCAGCCCTATTGGAGTTCCTTCCTTGACATGTTTATACTCAGGGTTTGTCAGATTGACATAGGTAGTAAAAATTGATCAGTCGACTGTCTTGACTGTTGATCTGATGTGAGTTTGACCCGACCTAAAGATGGATCAAACCTTTGTGATGATAGACGTACCCAGACTATCCAATAATGTGCTGTATTTGATCAAGAAGTTTTCCATACAACTTGGAGAAATGAGGCTGAAAACATGGACTTCATCACAGAGTGACTCATGTCATCTGTTGTGTTAATTGAATGGTGGCGTTGCGGAATTTGGCAGCTGTCAATGAGATGTGACACATCACACTTCACAGTCATCAGCAAGTGTCACTGGTGGCCACAAAGTGATTTTGTCCACTGTGAGGAGTTCCTAGCACTCCATGTATGATATGGGATGCTGTCATTCTATATCACCATGCCATGTACACAGTACCTGGCTGACAGCTGTCAGACTAAAGAATAGAACTCAAAACCATTGTATCTTTTTGACCGACAGATTGACCCATTCTCAAACAAAAGGGATGTCAATATTCCAATAATATTGAAGTGATTTGAGTGATTCACATTTATTGGTGAGGACAAACCTTGCTCCTTTTGTCTGGAGGAGGATGTATGCTGATATCGAATCTTGAATTTTCTCGTTTCAATCCAATACAGACCTGAAATAGGCACTATCACACACTTGAGGGGGGGGGGGCAGGACATGTGGTTCATCCTCCTTCTTGTTGGTGTGAAAGTCATGAAGTGGTAGCCATTGGCTTTATAGTTATGACACCATTCAATTTTGTCCATTCCCTAGCCTGGTTCATCCATTTGAATTTGCATTCTCCTTCATCGGAATTCTCATGGAACGTTGCAAGGCCATGCTGATATTCATCACATTGCCCTGATCATGAAGATTGTTTTTCACTCTCCGTGACTCATCAATCAAGCTTTAATTAAGATTTGATCTCTTTGATTTTAACTTTAGCATGGCCCAGCTCCAATTTTATCTGTCATGTCTGCAGGCAGAATTAACGTATGGGGCCGCACTCTGCCATTCATCAATGTTGTTTTGTATTCACCTAGTTTGTCTCCTGATCACCTCATCCTCGGCCCATGTCCCTTGAGTGCCCTTGATATTTTCATTCCACTGTGCAAGTAGACACTACAGGTTGTGCAAAATAGGCACAACAGGTTGGCAGGTCAAGTGACTTGGACATTCATGGATGTTATTCAACTTATTGTTTTGGTTTGCTTATCTCTTGCAGAATTTGAATTTGAAAATGTTGGCTTCGTTATTTAAAACTCAGTTGTTAGGTGGTGATTCATTGTGCTGTTTTTGTTGTGGTTCTTCCTTTATGTCCTGAAATGTTATTGTGCCTGTACAGTGTATGTGTTCCTGTTTTTGGTGAAAAGATATTTATATATTGGGACATATTGGGAAATCCTTGTTTGTCCAGGAAGTAGTCAAAAAGTAGGCTAGTCAATGACGACTTTGTTGCTGTTGGGCACTGAATGGGCACATTTATATTATATTGCTCATTGCTCATCTGATCATGATATGTAGTTGAATAGTTGAAAACTTGTAGAGTGTAGGTCTAAACATTTGAGGGCTTATCATGGTTCATTGGTGTTGTTAGGTTGCTTGCATAGTTGGTTTTCCTATTATTGAATCGGGACAAGAGGACATTGTTGGAATCACAGAAGTCAATATGGAAACATGGGCCTATTTTGGACAATGAGGACAATAACAGAATGTGATAATTTGTTTGAACTGTGGCACTGTTGTGAGTCAGACCTGGGAATTGAACCTATTGATGTGATTGGCTTTTAGGACAAAGCCAGAGTGAATCAGACGAGACTTCTGGGTGGAATATTATTAGTTTTATTTCGTGTGCTAAACACGGCAGATGTTGTTGTCATAGTAGAATATCAACCATGGGATTGCCAAGAACTTTCAAACCAGTGTTAGGGTCGATTTCAGGGAGAGATAAAACTAAAAGGTAAGATTGGGGCAAATCCCTGCAGATGATGTCCTATTGTCCAGATTCTTCTCACTGATCTTAGCCTTGGATGTGACATGTATGACAGGCCTCAGTAAAAGGGTCAATCCAACCAATTGGTCATGGGTATCACGAAGCTCTTGGATATCGTAATATCTGACAAAAATGGGGAGTATCGATCATCCACAACCATTGCGCATGGGTCCCAAATCAGAATTTTTCAGTCTCTTTAGTACAGGCAGTGACAGGCAAGGCCCTTTGACTCCAATGTGTTTCAAATGGCAACATTTTGCTCCACTTGTAAGATATTATNCCACAACCATTGCGCATGGGTCCCAAATCAGAATTTTTCAGTCTCTTTAGTACAGGCAGTGACAGGCAAGGCCCTTTGACTCCAATGTGTTTCAAATGGCAACATTTTGCTCCACTTGTAAGATATTATTATTAATATCTCTTTATTTCTTTTTCATTTCAGACTTTGCAGTCTAACATTAACACGCCTAGTTGTGCTACAGAAGCTGGAGAGTGAACTAACATCCATAATAATTGCTGTCAAAATGCAGGTATGTATCAAAACTTGTTTTCATAGATTTCAATATCGGTTAATTGATCAATAACAAATGTATTTTGCTGCTGGGCTTCCTGAAAAATCTTCACCCAATGTTGATAACAGTTCTTATTGCCCGAGTGTGTATCTGTATCAAAGAATACTAAATGTGAAAAGATTGCTCGATATTGATGGAATGTTATAGAAGCCCGTGATTTTGTTCTCTGTTGTGATGAAATCAATGGTAAGGTGTGGTATATTCCCATTATTCCATTGTGCCAACTAGATTTACATAGGTTTACGAGTATTAGATATCGCCGGAAATCAATCCATTCTATTATTGACCACTGCTTGATGATACATTCTAAGAAGATGCAAGAATGTGACCTTGATGGATTCCTGTATTAGTCCCATAGTGGATGGTAAAGGGTCGTCATTCCTGCAAAAATTCTGCTCTGCCAACTACATGTGACCCAATCTGCCAAAAGTAGGTGCATGTTCCAGGTGATCATCACTGGTTGTCAGTTTACTCAACTATTTTGTCACTGCTGTCCACTACTATATTGTCAACCTGCAGAGACGTACATTTCAGCTATTGTCATGATTGTGTTGCAAGGCCATAACCCTTTCCTCGTTTGCGACTTGCGCCTACTTTTGCTAGATCCGGTCACATATATCCAGTGCATGCAGACTTCATGTAACACCACAGGCCATTTGACAGTTGAGAAAAGTTATGTCCATTCATTAGTCTAATCACCTCAATCCTAATCATCTTCTTTGATCTTCTCTTCAGAGCTCCAAGCGGACATTACGATCAAATGAAATCTTGATACCACCAAATGGTGTGTTGGACACAGATCTAGATCTGTCCTTCTCCTTACAGGTAAGTGGTGGGATTATCCAGCTAGCTTCCACGTCAGGAGACTCCTGGAGTTACGTTTGTCATGTTTATAACATATCTCATTGAGGCTATGACAGCCCTCTCGTCCTGTAGAGCCTTATGGGAGATTTCCGTTTGATTACATTCTGTGGGAATTTCCCAAAAGGCGTTCTACCTGGTCGGCTAAATTGCATATGGTTGGTGGCCATCTTTGCTTTCCTTGTCCACCCTGCTAATGCTGCCACAATCTGACTATGATCTTATGGTTGGTCATGAATACTAAGGTTCCGTTGTATTATGATGACATTGTACTGCTCTGTAGGATTAGGTAATGGGACCATAGGGTTTATAAAACTTTCATGACATTCAGCACCAGTAGCTGAAATGAAAGAAAAAGGAGTGACTGTTCGTGACATCATCAGTTCATGACAATGGATGATCAAAACAACATATAAAAACAAAGGGAGAGAAGGAAAAACTGTCAGGTGTCTGAAATCAGCCGGAAGATGAAAATGTATGCATACGGTTGTGATAATGCGAGTCCTGCGTGTGCTGCTCTTCTGCGTGGTACGGGTGGACCTGCCTCTGCTCTGCCGTGTCTGTGGCATGAGTATAAAGATCAGCAAGCTATTGAACTCTCTCAGACAACAGTAAATCGTCTGGTTTCGACCATCCTCTCGGGAAGCATTACATTGCATGGTAGACGCACATTAAATGGTTCCGAATGATTTATGATTCACAGGCAGGCGAGACTTTTGCCCAGGATCAATACTGGGTTTTGGTGGTAGTCTTGTGTTGATTCTGTCTGAATCGATGCTCTATTGTTTGATATGTCAGTAGAGATTGCTGTGCCTCGCGTTCTGGCTCTTATGGCTGTGAAATGGTACCGTTCTGGTATTTAAATTGTTGTGGTATTGCCATCCCACAGCAGGGGATTTTACTTCATCTACTTTGATGTGAGCATATGAAGAGGAGCGTGACCAAAGCCCTGCTGTGGGAGGACGTGGTATTGCCTAAACTTGGTATTGCCTCAGTCAGTTTTGGTGTGACCATCCTAACATTACAATGCCAATGAGGTGAAGGTGAGCCTAGGTCTGTCTCGCATACCACCATCAAACCACCTCCCGCCAGAAAAGAATAAGAATCCCGCATCTGCATGTCTGACTGGCGTCTGCTCAGATGAATGAAACAGTGTGCATTAGTGCAGAAAAGCAGGTGACTGGTGAATAGAATTCTAAAAAAAATCATCCTTTATCTGAATTGAGTGTGATCACTGATAGGTCATCGATCCTTTCATGTGAACACAAAGAGTGCCGTAATGAAATTCAATGTGGATTAAAATAGCTGTTTTCCGTGTGAAAATCAATAACAAATGTTACAGCTGTTGGGAATTTGAATACTGTTACACATACAATAGACAAAAATAATCATATATTTCCTTTGTTGGCAGTTCATTTGCTATTGGTGAATGAATGGAAAAGGAACAAATTGTTGAATGATTTCCTCACAATGGAAGTCTGTTATAGTGAGGTTTTCCCCATTTCCAGTACATGTATTTCTCTGAAGTTTTATGAATATCTTGTCATTTTCCCTTCACATTCCTTCTTTGAATCTCCCCTTCCCCCACACCATCTCATTCGGCCTGGTTGCTGACTTTGGAGGAATGGAGAAACCCTGAGAACCTGAGGCCCCCTTTGTTGGGTTCCTTTCTTGGAGTGTCCAACAAAGTAAATTCTGGGAATGAAGGGTCATGTACCCGGTAGTGATTGAAAACATGCTGATAGAAGTTTCAAGAACGATCACTGAAATCACCCTATCTCTTGCCTGGCAAAGCTGCAAGTTTTGTGGTGTTCTTAAGCCTAGGTCACATATCCACTCCAGGGCCCGTACGGCGAGTAAAAACAGACATTTTGGCCAATTTCTACGGTGCCCAGTTTGATCTAGTTTAATTTCCGCTTATCCATTGAGGCGATTTCGGCATAATTCAGCTTAGATCTGAGTTTCAGTCTCTAAAATCCACAGCAAGCCGCTGGGTGGGGAAAATCGTACGGCGCTCGGTGCATTTGTGACCTAGGCTTTAGCAAACTTACTCATCCACCTCCTGTGCAAGAAAATCTGTCCATTGGCCTTCATCAAATTCCTAAGTGATTAATCTTGCTAATTCCCACCTGGTGTTGTATGGATCAGTTTTCTATGGGGTTCGATTGTAACAGAAGAATGGTTCTATCATGGATGATTCATCAATGACTGATTAACGTTCTTTATGCCGACTCTCTGGATGTTGTGGCGATTGCTTGGATTCGCATTATTTTCATCATAAAATTAGACTTGTATTCTGCCGAGCATGCGAGAAAGTTTTCTGTGCACTGAACTTGCATGCACATTTGTACAGTCAACAGTGCCGTGCATTGCTGTGACAGTGCATGTGTAGGCCTAGTTCATGAAGGCCTAGGCCTACAATACATCAATCATGATATCAGCCTCAGCTAGCCAGACATGTCACGCCTGACATTGCCTGAGAGCATGTGGTGGTGAACTTTCGTTTTCTCTTTTTGATTTTATTAGCCTAGGGTAAATCAGGTACCGGTAGTTATCGGACGCCTAAGCATTTTCCGGTCTGGAAACGCACGGGTCCGTAAGAAGACCGGAATACACCGAAATACGCCAAAATACGCCGGAATACACCAAAATATCGCCGAAAACAGGGTTAAAACGCTTCTTTTCCGTATTATTAGTAGTGAGGCAATGTATCATATCAATCCAATGCAAAAATGTATGATGGTGTGACCGGTTTTCGTGGTACTAAGACTTTACCGCCCGATTGCGGCGTTACTCGCTTTGCGTCCGTAATTGTTTTGGTATGTATCGAAAATAGAGATATTAATTTACCTCTCAGAAGTTAAAAGTAGTGCTGTTGCACGCTGGATTTCTGGGAACGAACGCTCAAACCGAGCAATGCGCGTCGCCATCATCGAGCGGCGGATGTACCAGTTTTCGTGGTATGACGTCACTACCGGGCATATCTT
>NMRB01003180.1:51750-73946 GCA_002633025.1 Notospermus geniculatus
AATGGCGGCGAACCTCTCACTTCGAGGAATTTTCTCTGTTCCATGGTGCATCTAGACCAACTTACTGGAAGAGAGCATACTCGACGGGTAGGGAAAATAATTTCTGGGACATTGTTTGGCATAACAAATGATAGGAATGTGGGATGTTGGAAAAATCAAGGCAATTTCATTAGGCCTACCAACAGTTCCCAGGTCACATTTCTCTTACCCCAACTGTACAATGATGCACATGGCTGCACGTACCTAGGAGGCCGTGGGACGGGATTCATTCACTCGCCGAAAAACGCTTTTATGTCGAGCCACAAAAAACCTATCTCCTCCTACAGTTTTTTACTGATTCACCTGAAAATCACTCACAATAAAGTTGGCTACCTTCCCCACAATTCCTTGGGAACAGATTTTTGATTTTCGCTGAAATTAGCTTTTAATCACTTCCGGAAGTTGTGGTCATCTCAAAAAAGGCCTTTTTTAGCTGTTCAAACGGCCACTGCACAAAAACTAACGGACCGAAAACGCTGATTTTCAAATGCGCACAACTACATGGTATAACGAAGCCACCATGCAAATTTCAGCACAATTGGACTTGAAATGCCTGCACATGGCCCGTAACACACAGACACGTTTTCATTTCTGCATGAGAATAAGGGTCATCCCCAGCGACGACCAATTATAAACTCGCTGAATTGCGAATTCGACACAGACGTGAACTTCTCCATCATAAAGCCGTGTTTACCTGACATCCGTTAGATCCGATATTCGATAGGATGTAACGATATGAGAAATCGCAGTCTAATCGTTCCAAGCCATTTTCCAATACTCGTTATCTGCACGCGTTAATCTGATATCCGATATGCGATACGAGGTATCCGTTAAGCATTCGCTCCATGTAGCGATCGAGACGAAAAACGGATGCGATATAGGTCACGTGGTGCAGCAGACAGGGCTTTCTTTTGTTTTCTGCTAGAATATCGCAACCAGTGTAACAGGCAGGTACATGGAACACACGTTTTTTTCATCGCATTTCAGACAACGCATATCGCTGTCGCGTCTCGCATATCACATCTCGGATGTCAGGTAAAAATGGCTTATGCTGAAATTATCCAAGCTGACCCATCAGAAACTGACGCGAACACATTCACACCGCCATGCTGACCTGAATCTCAGTGTGTAATTATCATTTCGATTGCTGATTGGCCAGACGGCTGACCTAGAAATTATACAATTCCTGGAACATGTGTAGTGTGCGTGATGTCACAGTATATCTGGGAAAATATTGCAAATATGTTAAATCCCAGGCTTTCATTGATGGAGACATTTATATTTAAGATTCTGTGAAAGTTTGAGCGAATTCTGTTGAGTAGTTTTTTGTAAAACCAGGGTTCTGCCGATGCTGGTCGGCGCCGGACGGCCCCGTCCAGGACGCAGAAATGCCGACCGGTACTCAGCCTAAAAGGAGTATTTTCCGACCAGCACGATTTTTAAAAAAAATGTTGAATAAAAATATGTAGAACTTCAATAAAATCATCATAAGAGAAAGTAATCTCGTATTTGTGCCTATGATCGATCTGAATGGTGTGGTTATCATCAACATAATTTATGCAGATTGAGCGAGTGATCTGGCGAACTAACGAAGTGTACCAAGAGAGATGCCCACTACGCACACTATAATCACTTCCGAATTTCCTTTCTGTTCCCGCCATTCACAAAATGTGCTTCCCTCAGCGGGGCTTCCTGACACAGTTCTGACCAACGACAAAAACGGCGGGATACTTTTGCAGTAGAGTGGATCGGGGTCATTTGACGCCAAACGAGGATGCTTTTATTGATAAAGAAGCTCATTATTTCGACTCTCAGGTGCCAGGAAATCGCATTTCAGCAAGTCTAATTTTAAAATTTTTCTGGGGGAGGACCCCCAGACCCCCCCCCCTTCCGTCCGGAACTCATTCAGTCCTGGGCAGAACCCTGTAAAACTGCACCCATAAGTGATTGACGAGATCCATAGAAGAAACCCAGTGAAACCAATATGTCCTCCTCACCCGAGAGGTGTGGAGGCCATAAAAAATTCATAAGTACATGCAGCCGGCCTGTTCGTTTCTGATACGACTGGCAGTGCTCGAAAAGTTGCAGTTTAAAATGGCTTGTGACGTAATCTTGAATACTGGCTAATTAATTTCTGCTTATGCAAGTACATGTAGGTCTTACTTCTGGTTCCTTTCCTCGGCTTGATCTCTGGCGGTTTTGGTCGATATTTCCCAGACTTCATCAATGAGACTAACTTCTTATAATAGGGATTCAAAGAATGATCCATGTCCAAAAAACAAAAGTTTTCGTTATCTTTTTGTTTCGTTTTAATGACTATCTCCATCTGCGGCCCATGTTGACTCACAAAGAGCGCTGTTTTCTCCATTATTGCATTCAGCTTAATCGTCTCTGGCTGAAACAAGAAAAAGTCTATGTTTACAAAAAACATCATTTTCATGAGCTGCTCAATTCATTAAAGGTGCGGGTGGAAGAGGATTTTCTTAAAGCTCCCCTGATTGAATTCACGGTATATTCAAAGTGTTAGGAGAGTGCAAGTAGAGGTCTCATAGCCTCTTGAAGGTTGCCAAAATGTATGCCTAATGTGTAATTCAAAGAAGCAAGCCCTAGTTTGAAATTTAGTGACATTGGAGAAATTTAGTGAAATTTCCACCTGCTACAGAATGCATCTTGACTACCAAGGGTTGTGACATCGCTCCGCCCTCTGACTACGCTTGCGCAAACCCTTGACAAACTCCACGGTGGTAAGCTGTTTCCAATCAGATGTTCCTGTTTGTGGAATGACTCCCACTGTTAGTTTTATAATAACCATTTTTCATCATAGATCGTTAACATTTGCAGCAAATCTGAACATTTCTAAATACGTCAGTCTTTCTATACACCTACATGAACCTTCTCTGTTTTATAGTTTTGTTATTTTTGTTCAACAGCATAGTTCATGTGAGTAGTGGGTAAATCGCAACTGATAGAATGGCTGGACAATTTGTGACCATCCTCGTTCCTAATACTTTCCAACCACAAAATACACAACGGTTGGTTTAATTGGCTTGTTGCCAACCTGCGAACGAGGTTGGCTAACAAGTGTTCTGATTGGTGCACGGCAACTCAAGGTGCGAGAGAAACAGAAATCCTGGCGAAGTTCTCCATGGGTTTGTGCGTACGAAGTATGAGGTAGGCCATGGTGAAAGCTCCCCTGATTGAATTCGGCGGTATTTTCAAAGTGTTAGGAGAGTACAAGTAGAGGTCTCATAGCCTCGTGAAGGTTGCCAAAATGCTTGCCTGATACGTACTTCAAAGAAGCAAGCCGTAGTCGGAAAGGGACTGTTCATTATTGTCAATTGAGGAATCTGAGTTGTGATCCTTGAGAAAATGGAGAAAGCTATGAAACTGCAAATTGCAGAGATTATTCTGTACAGTATAACAAATAATCCCTGCCATTTGCAAGTGCATAGCTTTTCCCGTTTTCCCCAAGGATCACACAACTCAGATTCCTCAAGTGACGAAAATGAACAGCCCCTTTACATAAGGGACACACTCCGTGTGAGCTACTGCAAAATCTTGTCGGCAGTCAGGCGTACTTCACTGCAGACAGCAAATAAGACCCTGGAGGAGTACTGAACTGTGTATATTTATAGATCTCAGTGGCCTAATACATTAGTTTCGCAGTAGCTCACGCGGAGTGTGTCCCTTATGAGTGACATTGGAGAAATTTAGTGAAATTTCCACCTGCTACAGGATGATGTAATTGTAAGTTTTACTGTCGGGCGACCAAAGCAGACAGGTTATTTTCCTGCCAGAAATAAATGGAAATAACATTGGAAAAAAGAAATTTCGGTCACAACGCTCGCAGCAATGCTGCTGTGTGGTGCTAGTATGGCCACCCTCCTCAATATAATTACCATCATGAGCTTTTCCGTGATTAAGTTCTTTAATTCCTCGGGACATACATATGGTTCCTCTTCATCATCCTCTTCTTCCTCTTCTGCTGCAAGAAAGGACTATTCTTGATCACGGATTTTCACTCAGGTTTGAATCTTGGGCAAAAAAATGAACTGTGAGACTGACAAGACGCTTTCAGAATGCTCATTTTGCCTGGGATCTGATTTCCTCCTGCCTTATACTGTAAAACGGGAAATTTTTGCGGACGCTCTAATTTTGCAGTCTTTGCGGTTCTATCACCTCCGCAAATTAAATACACGTAAAAATTATTTCACTTCAACGTTGTCGGCGCGACCGCAAAGACGCATTTCGCATAATGCACCACATGCCAATAGAGGTTCTTCACTGACGTCACACGGCCGCCATACTGGCCGTCAAAATGAAGCCTGGAGGCTGCCATCTTGTTCTGGGTTCAAAAGTTTAGCGGCCCGTACAGACCACTGGGAGCATACAACTCAACAAATCACTTTACCTCTCACATTTTCTGAGCATAAGTAGTTGGTCTGGTGTGAAAAGCGTGTTGAAAACAAAGCGAATCGTCCATACGGCTTGTAGAAGAGGTCCGATGAATGCCGGAACGTACAAACCACGTCAAAAACGCTGTGTTGATGCTGTGACGTTGCGTCATTTGACGGCCAATATGGCGGATATTTGGAGCTGTGACGTCACGTGAAGAACCTCTATAGATCGTGTTGAATGAGGATATCACTATTTCCTCCAGTCTTGTAGTTTGTTACAATGCATGTTCATTTTGCAGTTTTTGCGCTGCTGAGCTGTCCGCAAATTTTTAAGGTGCAAAATATTATTCTGCGGCAGAAATACATGTACTGTGGGTCCGCAAACAAAATTATCTGCAAAAAGGGGCTGTAACATATTCGGGTGATTGTACGGATCAGGGATTGTGAAGCAACCGTAAGAGCTATCTTTTTGAAACTTGGGTGACATATACCTTGCCCCAAAACAACATCAATGATACCAAACTTTGATGCCTGGTCATTATGTAACACCTTGTTATGTAACACCCAACCAAATTCTATCTATCAGGTTTTCAAGGGTTTTCTTCAAGAAAATGGGTTCAATCGAGGTTGAAACCTCATGCTATNTGCTTCTAGCATGATAATTAGAAGAAAGATTGACAATAAGATTGCCCATTGTGATCCTCATATTGTGCAATAATATTGATCGTGTATGGGCAGCTTAAGTTGATTACAGTCACAGTGATCAAGGGGTTAAAACTTCAATGTGGTCAGGTTGGAAAGGGTTAAACAGGACAATTTCCAACCACGACTAATGCCAATCCCTTGTAAAAATCCAATATCAATACAAAGTAACCATTTTGCATAAGACTATCAGCTGAAAGTTCAATGCAGTTGAGTATCAGATCTACGGTCCTCAGCATTTTCCCGCCAAAAAGATCGTCAATACCATGCGGCCGAAAGGCCTGCGGTCTGAAGTAGGCCTAAGATCAGTCATTCAAGTAAATATCTGCGTACTAAAAAGGAATTGGCGAACCTATTTGGTATGACTGGAGAGAGTACACTTTCTGGATTACAGCCAAATAAATTGTTGAAGAATGCAGGCAAAGGTTTAGGAGAAATGGACTTGGAAATACAACGATCTCTGCCACATTGAAATGCTGAAGTCGCTGTTCTACCCAAAGTTTTTCATGTCGTCCTTCATGCACACTGAATCGATTTGTCGCCTCACCTCTTAAAATAAACATTCCATTGTATTTTGCTATAATACTGATACTAACGACAGCCTGATGAAGTTGTGCTGGTTGCCTTTTCTTGTCGGCGTGTTTCATGTATTTCGTTCATTTGACGTTTCCCACGCGATTCGATTGATATTGATCGCAGCGCCACATACACAAATGGCAGTCCAGTTACGGCAGGAAATGTAACTAAACCAACCTCGGCTGCTTTATTTGGCACCTATTCTAAACACTGCCACGAGTGCACTTGAGGTAGTCTGCAGGTGAGGTTCAGGCTGTTCGTTGGTCCTGTCTTCGATGTTGGGATGCGACTTGGGTTTTGCGCGGGAATTGGATTGAGAGTACTGAACACAGATCAACGATCTTTGTAAGGCATGAGTTAGTTGAAAAAGGCATGGTTATAGTGCAGAAAAGGCATTCTTGCCTTCAAGAGAAGGCAGGGATGATCAGAATTTAGGGCAGGGCGTTTTTTCCTGCTAAAAAGGGCAGTAGGGTGGACCATAAGCAAGGCAGGGCGCCGCGCCCTGCTATTCCGCTTTAGCTGAAACACTACCCTGTGCTACCAAACATTGAAATCTGTGGTGAATTTCAAAGATTTGCTCCAAATTCCAGAATTTCACGGTCGATTTTACAGATTTGTTGGCCAGAAGGGGGGCCACGTGCCCCCGTCTGCCCCCTTGGATCCGCGCCTGCCCAAGCTGGTATAAACTCAATCACATGTGACATTCAACCTTAAATTTTTCGTTTGTCCAAAGAGAGCCTCACCCTGATTTTCCTCAGTGGTTTCTTCTGTCATGGGTTGGTCATAATTGAAAGCTACAGCTCCGTAAGAGTTGTCTGCGAGAGCCTCATTAAGGCGCTTCAATTCTTCCTCTGAAAGAAGAAGGGCAACTTTATGTGTACCTGGTAAAATCAGAAGCATGCATCTACCATGTCTACAGTCAAAGTATCATAAGTCAGTGCATTTTTTAACCCAATAGAGCCACATATTTTTTTTGCACTTTCCATCTGTAGCTTTTCATTGCAATGAAATGCCACTGCATTAAGCTGAATAGATACAGTACATGTATAATGAGTCAAGGCGGTTTATGGCGGTATCGGCATCTGGAGACATGGCAGATTGTGGTGCTGCTGGCAGCAAATTTGGTCATTTTGATTTCTACATTAGAGGTGATGGGGATTTTTGTCAAAAAGTGGGCGTGGTCTTCTAGGCGGCTCACGGCAGGGCGGTTTAGGGCATCATGGGGTCTATTGGGTTAAAGAACCAACAACAACACAACACTACGGGTTGATTACTAGAAAAAGTTAAAATGCTAAATTTTAGAATTAACGGCAGGATGGTGCAGCTTGCTGCCACTGCACTGGCAGCAGATTTTTGTTTTTTATCCTTGTTATGGTACGACAGAGTGGACGTGATGTCAATCATATTCATAGCCATAATCCTCTAAGAATTACTGGTACCTTCATAGGCTGCCTTCTCCATCACGTCCGTGTGTAGTTCCAAGTACCTCTCCTCATCACAGAGTGCCTCAATGCGGAGTTCTTCCTCCGAAAATACTGACTGGTGACCCAAGTCAGCATCATAAGGAGTGAGATCATACAAATGTCCTCTGCCATCGTACCTGTCAACAAACAATGAACAGTTAGTTTCCATCATAATATTATGAATACTATAAATTCTAGTGACAACAGTAAATACTTACCACAGAGATACAAACATGACAAATAAGGAACACAGAGTCCATACCAAATTAGGGACTTTTGGCTTCCAAAACTAACTAACCTTTTTTTAGTCAAGTCTGTATGCAGAAACTCAACCTAATGAAATGGTCCGGGGACCACGATTGGAAGCGTACATGTATGTACATTTACCAAAGGAACTTTGTTGCACATATGGAGAAAAAGGGCCTCAATGTATGGCCGATGGGTTTGGTCACTCAACTCTGGGGGCACGCCCACAAAAATCTGCCCGGACACAGACTATCCAGGGCTCGAAAAGTAGTTGGACCATTGGCTGCAAGATTTTCCCATTTGGCTATAAAGGATTTTGTTCAACTTCGCCATTTGGCTACAAATATTCCTTGATTTTCACCATTTTAATCGCCATAGTCCTTTCTATTTCCATTGGCAGTATCTCAATCATAGATATTTGGCTATGAAAATTTGTAGACATTTATGATTTAGCATGTTTAGCCAAACGGCTACATGTACATGTACCTTTGAACAACTGAACTTTTCGAGCACTGCTATCAATAGGCCTACATGTATACTGTCCCTAAAACGCAGAACCTAGTAACTCACTTTTTGCTACTTTTGAGAAAAACAGGAAAATGTGAAAGTGCAAAGGAGCTTGTGCTTCCAGCTCATATAGTAACTTTTGAATTACTACTTGGGTTTGCCTTTCTCATGCTTGTAGGACTTGCACTGGGTGGAAAGTTACTAGGTTTTGCCATAAAAAAGAAAAAAACAGACCCATGGATATACACAGGTTACGCCTCTAACTTCTTTATCAAGTCCCCGGTTTTGCCCATGCCCCCCCCCCCTTTCCAGCCCTCTGCTCTGCTCTGGCATGTCTGGTCCATTCCGGCATGTCCGTTGTTTCTATTCTAGTCGAAGCGCCTGATAGTGATTAGGCCTAGGCCTCTTTTCTATGACTTATTCACTACAGATCTGTGATTTTAGTTGGGGACCATGTTTACAAATTGGGAAAAATGTGTGCCCAGTTTGAAGGCCGACTGCTTCGCACTTATCTATCTGTTTGAAACATTTCAACTACCGGGGTACCATTGAGAAGTCAAGAATCTCTAGTTTTTAAATGTCTAAGCAGTTTGAAAATATAAATAGACTTAGGGACCTGGCCGCAATCACCATGGAATTCAGTCATTTGAGCCTCAAAAACTGTCTGCAATTTCACGCCAACAGAGTTATGGCGTGGGCGCCGCTGACGTGACATGACGTCGTCCTTTGACGCAGTGGTCCCCAACCAACGTCATGGATCTGTAGCCAGGCCTTTATATTCCCCCAAATTAACAACGTTTAACGTCGGAGCCCAAATTAAGGGCGCCCAAATTTGAGTGTTGTTTTACATTTAAATGGGAATCTCAGATGCCTGGAAATGGTGTCTTTTATCCTCTATTTTCCAAAAATTTTCGAACGAGGGAGGGAACCCCCACCTCGCGCTCCCCCTGATTGCGCCTTCGGCGCTCTGATGGGGCCTTTGGCCCAATACCACCGTAAACAGAAATAGCCCAAATTAGGGAATATAAAGGCCTGGTAGCATAGGCACTCTGACAATAGGCCCCTTTCGGAAGTCGGCCATTTCGGCGCTGAGGGTAAAACAAATGGGCAAAACTAAGTTTTGCCAGAAATTGCAGAAATAACTGCAGAAACGCTTGAAATTTGGCAGACGTGTTATGAGGGCCAATTCATTGAGAAATGTGTGAAAAAAATTGGGTGTCATCGATCACTTTTTGAAGATTTCTGCATTTTTCTTCGACTGAACAATATTACGGTTTAAAGTGTCTGTTAATCCACCTATTGTTGAAATACTCTGCCATTAAAAAATTGGTATTTAGTGAAAATTTTTTCGGAAATATTATTATAATTGTCGTTTTTAGAACATGTTAGAAGTTGGTCCGTGTTTTCAGAAAACACTGACCGGGTATTTCTCTGCAAAAATCGCCGTACATTGTATCTGCGAATATTTTCGACTCCAAATTCATCAGTAGGTCATATAGGCCTACATACATTTCATTGACACATAAAAACTCCTATAAATATCGTTAATTTTGATAACAGAGAGAGTGAAACCCAAATTGACCAAAATCTGGTCCGCGGTCAGCGTTTTAGTGCGTGCCGCATTTCTGGCAAAATTAAAGCCCCACATTATTGAATTCTACGATTTTTTCAAAATGTTAGGAGAGTTCACCTAAGAGGTCTCATAGCTTGTGAAGGTCCCCAAAATGATTGCCCAATACGTATTTCAGAGAATCAAGGCCTAGTTTTCAGCACACATTATAAAAAGCTGCAGGGAGAGCCCTAATGTATTCGGGGAGAGCGCAGTACATTTTACACGTCATGACGTCGTGCACTGACGTCAAGAATCGCGGCGATGATTTGCGTTTTTCACATTCAATACAGTGGGGCTTTAACTTTATCCTAAGCGCCGAAATGGCCGACTTTCGAAAGCATTTCATGATTTAAGACGGAGATCAACATGGACAATGGTGGTCAAGTAATTTTGACTGAACTTTTACAGCCATCACTGTTGTGTGACAATGACATTCATGTCACTCAGTCAAGTGTCACCACCAGGTAGCAGTGCTCAGCGGTCTGTCTTCCTGCACCACACCGGTAGGCCCTACCGTGCCTGTTTTACCTTTCAAGAAGAAAACTGAAAACCTGTAGGGACTGAAATCATTTGGTTAATCAAAGTGTATCAGCAGAATGTCAAATCGGAACCTTTTATTTGGTTGAAAAACGACGGCCGCGGCAGTGAAAATCCAGGAGGACGGACGAACCTGTCGATTAGGATCTTTTGGTTGCCCATCCAGGGGATAAGGTGCTGACCACTGTTGATTTCCTCGGCCTTGGTGTCGTCACGAAACATTTTGCACGCGTAACCAAACAAGAACAGTTCGTCAAGATCTTCATTCCGCCGAACCTCGGGCAAATATTGTGGATGTGTTTTGCGTTTCTTCGACATGTTCGACGCCATTTTGCATTGGCTTGAGAGCGAGCGGTAGTCTCGCGCAGCCAGCCGTTTTGTTCCGCAGTACTGCTGCACAAATTTCTGATTCCCATATTCGAAACAGCGGCAGAGTGACCGAGACTACTTTTTTATCGTCTTTAGTTTTTCAAGTGACCGCTAGGTACCACCACCATCCGTCATGGCGACTGGGCAAATTTTCTTGAATCTTTCCAAACGTTTAGAGAATAAAATCGCCGAAACTGTTTCAAGTACAAGATGTCCAAATAGTCTACGAATATGTTTAGAAAGTATCGGGAGGTCTCGCTCTGTACCTTTGTCTACAGTGTCCGAATTGCACAAATTTCTTGCGAAAGAAGGTGATGATAAAATGATGATGACTCACTGTGATGTGACAGGGACAGGGTGTCTCCAAAAAAGGGTCCAAAAAAATTTCAGGATCTTGAAAACTGTTAGGCCTAGGCCTACCCAAAAGGGTGTCATCATGGGTACCATTTTGTTGGAGTTCTATGAGAGCATTGTTGAAAAAAATATTTTCATTCTGAGAAGGGGTAGGCAGTGTTCTCCAACTTCTCTGACATTTGGTGTGGCGTAGTCACGAAACTCACGACTTCGAATATTTGGGATATTCTACGTCGTGATTCAGGCTATGCCGTTCTGTACGGGAAATCTGCACCGCTGAGAAGTACAGAATGTTTTCACTGCTTGTGAAGCTCTGGGAGCAGGACATCATTTAAAAAGTATCCTGTCGTGAACTTCCAATATTCTAGATGACATTCATACCGTTGACCAAAAAATCTGACCACTTTTAAGGTCTTTAAAATTCGAAATTTGAAGGGCAGTAAAAACACGCCGCCATATCCCTGTACATCGCACTGTACATTGGTTTGTTGACTTCCGCATCGAAAGGTCACATGGGAGTTGATGGTTCGAAAGGTCGAGCTCA
Organism: Notospermus geniculatus; assembly: GCA_002633025.1. Lineage (NCBI taxonomy): Eukaryota > Metazoa > Nemertea > Pilidiophora > Heteronemertea > Lineidae > Notospermus > Notospermus geniculatus. The sequence goes on from NMRB01003180.1 coordinate 63,097, forward strand.
TCTGCATAATTAATATAATTATCGGATGTTTCATCGTCACCAAAAGAATAATCTTTCGCCAATGCGCATGCGCAGAAGGCGTGTTTGAGCAATCGGAAACACTCGGCGATTTCCGTTGACAGGCGAGGCCAACGCCGAAAGTGACGTCATCAAAACATTATGGCAGCCAAGTTCGGCGCAATGCAAGATCGCGTCGAAAAAAAGAAATTAAACCTATGTGTTCTGGTCAGATTACAATCAAAATGGTCCAGTCACCNTAATTCTGATGAGATAATGTGGAGAATAACAATTTAAAAATGAAATTTGAACATTTGTATTGATAAAATTAGTGTTTTATAGCGTTGGACGCAACTGGACGCAATTGGTCGCTGCTGGACGCAAATTAGTGCGACCGGTATCCGGTCGTAGAATCATAACATCTGTGTTATGTTCGGAGACCGGAGTTTTCGGTCTAGGTGTGGCGGTATCCGGCGGTGTACAGTCAACTCGTACCCAGGTCAACTCGTACCCAAGTCAACTCGTACCTCCTCCGAGTCAACTCGTACCCGAACACTTTAGGGCCTAAATGCGTGCAATGTTCCATTCAACTCGTTGATAAGTAAATGAAGCATCATTCTGCACATCTAGGCCTAGGCCTACATGACCTCAGTGTAAATGTAGGCCGATTTATTGCGACTTTTATGCAAGGTTATCAGCTCAACAACAATCGTACCACAAAACCAGCAGCCTGTGGCTGCCATCTTGGATTGCGATGAGATGGCCCCCAGTCAAGGCAGCCATGCTCAACCTCGTCCCCTCTTCCCCCTCACTTCACAACAATACTCATATACTGCGAAGTCATGCCTACGATTCGTAGCAAAGACAGTTGGGCCGACAACATGTAATTCTGATGTTCGAGGCCATTACAGTTGTTATTCATAGCGTGGTACGAGTTGACTATAGGCCAGGTACGAGTTGACTTGGTACGAGTTGACCTGGGTACGAGTTGACTTGTACCCGTATCCGGGCTCCAGCAGCCCCCCAGAAAAATTTGGTGTAAGTTGGGCTGAGATGCGATCTCCTGCGTTCTGGTGAACGAAAAACACAGTCCAATTTTGCGAGAAATATCATTTTCATACGGCCAGAAAACTGCCGTATCCCGACGATCTCAGTGGCAGCATCATGCCAATCTTCGAGAATGTCGTATGCATGCAGTTCCCGCTGTATGGTTGCTTTCAGACAGAGCGTAACTCAACTGGGGAGTTAAGTTTACTTTTGTCAGCTGTGGAGGGAGATTTTTGGTGTGGCGGCAGATTTTTTTGGTGTGGTAGGGAAGGTCTGTTCCAGGTTTAGGTTGGTGGCAAAGAAATTTGGTGTGGCGGTGTGTACCCGTGGTATAGGAGTTGGAGAACACTGGGTAGGCCTAGCCTAGGCCTAAAAAATCTGATGGGGAGATTTTAGAGATTTGTGCCATTGTGGCCCTTTTTGACCATGTTGACCGGTTCGTAAGAACACCGAATCGGGATGCATTTGCACTCAATCGGCGTTGGCTTAGGTTTGGTATGAAGTTAACAGCAAGTTCTTTAAGTCTTAGGCTAGGCCTAGGGCAGGCTACCGGTACATGGATAGGCCTAAAAAGGGCCTTAATGAATTGCGTAGGTATTATCAGGGAGATAATTGATTTTTTCGATTCAGCTCTGATTGTGGCTGTTGCTCAAAGCCAGGCTAATAAAATGTCAGCAGCTAGTTCCCAGCATAGTAAGCCGTGAGGAACAAGTGAATTGCCCATTGTGAGCCAACTTGTGCAAGAAAACTGTCAGGTGGAGGCACCTAGCATGTTAAGTCACTGATTTGACTGGCTGCCTGGTTCTAGCCTATTATTAGTATTAATTATGTGCTTGTTTATTTCAGAGGATGTATATTTACATGAATTACTTGAAGGAAGTGATGTGGTCCTGCCTGAAGTAAAAAGACCAGAAAGGGTAGGCACTGTACTGTAGGGCCTAGTGTCATGTATATTACAGTGGAACCCCGGTCGGCGACCACCCCTTTAACGCGACCACCCCGGAAAGACGACCAACTTTCAATTGTCCCGATTGTTTTTCTCTTTATCCACAGCTTTGGCTGTCCCAAGGGGCAATTAGCACCTCGGTAACACGACCACTCACAACCTAATTAGGGATCTGATCATCAAACAAAGGCGATTCAGCAGTGTGTGTGTACCAAACAGGACCAATTAACGCATGGCATAAGCCATGCGCATGACGGATGTGGTCAGCGGCCGGGTCAGCGGTCATAAAAGGCAGGCCTAAGCTATGAGATGGGTGCAATATTTACACGGAATTCACCATTTCCAAATCTGCCGGTCGTCCATCTTAGTCGTCACAGTGTCAGTGGGCTATCTGCTTACTAGTATCAGGCCAGGCTGGAAATGGTCTAGTCTGGTTTATTAAACGAAACATGGATAAAAAGAAAATTTGACACTCAGTTGACTTCGGTCTGGATCGGCACTCATCGGGCCGATTTCGGTAAGGCGACCACCCCGCTAACGCGACCACTTTGGGTCTGTCCCGTGGGTGGTCGTGTTACCGGGGTTCCACTGTAGTGAGTTTTTTGCCTCATCGCTGTGAAGTGATCTTTGTTCTTGTTGATGCTACATGCACCTTTTAGCTCACTGGGGTGAGCTATTACGATGGTGCAGCATCCGTCGTCCGTCGTCGTCGTTGTCCGTTAGCAGGGCACGTTTCGTAACCGCTGGAGCTATTGATCTGAAACTTGGTACATATATACCCCTAGGTCAGATGACCCACGACACCAAGTTTCGGTCCGATTCGACTCTCAGTTTGGCCACCAGGTGGCGGAAACCAAAAACACAAAAAGTACAATAACTCCTGAACTAATGACTAGATCATCTTCAAATTTTTATCATAGGTGTAGCTAATAAGGATACATAACATATATAACGGGTTTTTGATTTGACCTACTTTTCAAGGTCACAGAGGTCAAAGTTCGACAAAAGTGACGAACCTGCCACAGTTTGTCATTATTTCACCGAGCAACTTCATATCTTGCATAAACATGCATTGGAGGGGTACCTTAAAAAATACCAAGTTTCGGCCCGATTCGACATCCAATATGGCCGCCAGGTGGCGTAACCTGAAAATCAAGTAAGTGCTATTACTCAGGAACGGCTTGACGCAGAGTGCTCAAATTTGATATTTACCTCCATCTAGATGACCTTTACATGCATGTCAAATTTCGGCCTGATTTGACTTCAAACATGGCCACCAGGTGGCGTAACCCAAAAATCATCAAAGTGCTGTAACTCAGGAACGCCTTAACCCAAAGCGCTCCAATGTGCTATGTGGCCCCCTGCAGATGACCTTTATGTCCATGTGAAGTTTCGGCCCGATCGGACATCCAATATGGCCGCCAGGTGGCGTAAGCCGGAAATCATCAAAGTGCTGTAACTCGGGAATGCCTTAACCCAAAGCGCTCCAATGTGCTATGTGGCCCCCTGCAGATGACCTTTATGTCCATGTGAAGTTTCGGCCCGATCGGACATCCAATATGGCCACCAGGTGGCGTAACTCGAAAATCATCAAAGTGCTGTAACTCAGGAACGACTTGACCCAAAGCGCTCCAATGTGCTATGTGGTCCCCTGCAGATGACCTTTATGTACATGTGAAGTTGCAGCCCGATCGGACATCTAATATGGCCGCCAGGTGGCATAACCCAAAAATCATCAAAGTCTTTTCTGGGAATGACTTGACCCAGATTGCTCATAACTGATATGTACCTCCCTCTGTCATTAGACTATTATGTCCAACCCAGTGAGCACATGGTCCATGGACCATTTCATTTTGCAGCTTGTATAACATGTATCATTTGGCACAGAATTACAATAAAAGAGCTTTTTATTTCGTGAAAAAATTCCAACTGGTTAGAAAGTTATCTTGATTTTGTGAATGACTCGGCTAAAATCAGAATGGTATAAGACTGCCTCTAAGTGATGTCACATGGGGGAATTTCATAATGAACATGTCATTTCTCTAATTAGAGCGGCCTAGTAACCAAATTTAAAAGCAGTCTATGTGACTGGAATTTCAACAAAATGCAATAATCATGCAGAAAGCATGCATCCAGCGTACTCTGGGTTGGTCAAATTGGAATGAATTTTTCCCTACTATATTATGTCATGAATAAATTAGCATATTTACATTCTTGAAGTCGTTCACAGTACGGTTTTTAGCCCAATGATTTTAACTGACAAAATCCTTGATATCTCGCTTACTACTTAACATAATTTCATGAAACAAACAGCAAAATGTACTCTGTCTGAATGCTGTACAAGCTGCAAAAGAGTGAGAATTTACTTTTGTGGTGCACATAGGACTTTAAAGGGACTCTAGAGGGAACTCACGGATACCACGGATATTCGTCAGTTCAGTATCTCAATCATAGGTGGCAGGTCGCAATAATAGTTTATAAATTTGTCGATAGATGGCGCGAATATGAAAGTATAAGTACGCATGCGCAGGTACAAGGCAGAATCGCGGGAAATTCTATAAATAGCGCTGGGGAACACATGATCACGTCATCCATGGAATTCCCAGCGTTAAAAATAGACACAAGTTATGAGGAGCTCAGAAAAGGTCAATCACAGCGAATCTCTTAACATTACATAATATCAATTGGGAAGTGTGCCAGTGCTGGCGATTTAGCGATGTTTATAATAAGGAGTTAAACCTGGTCGTTGCATGCATGGTTGAATGGCAAGGTACATGTAATTGGACCTTTGTGGTGTTTTTTATGTATGTCTGAACGGAGGGTATTCATGTCTACCATGTATGTATACTGAGCACCCGGACTGAGCATAACTTGTGTGATGTTGAATCTCCTTTGTACGGTGTTCGGTCTGCATGGACTGGACGTGGTTCGGTGCAAATGATGCCGTTCTATGGTGTTGCCCATATTCCCGCCAATGAACACCCCTCCGAAACCGATGTCCCAAATTCAGCCCTTCAAGAAAACAAAGTGTCCATGAAAAAACAAAGCTTTATCATCAAGTATATTAATATACACATCTTCAAATGCACAAATCTGACCAAGATTTTTATATTTCCAGTTAGTCCATTTCTCTCAAACCCCTGACTACATTCCCGTAATCTATTTGGCACTCAGAGTTTCATAAACGTTAGACTTTCCCTATGCTCGAAGCATTGAGAAAAGTCAGCTTCAGCTTTCCTTTGGCTCAAGTCCAACCCCAACNCCCCATGTAGACTGCGACCGGCGTAGCTGTCGTCGGAGGGAGAGCGCACGTGTTCCCGCGTTCATGGCGATTTCGTCAGTTTAATGGTGGGCGATTCAGAGAATGACTTTGGGGCTGGGGAGAAGGAAACGACTTTGTTTTCAGGTCAGTTGATAAACAAATTGACTGAGATCAATGATAGAAGGCAAAACACCAATGTTTTTGTCAATTTGAACTCGTGGTTTTTCAACATGGCGGCAATTTTCTTAACTTGGCGGCAAAATTTTTCGGGTTGGCGGAAGGACACAACTCGCCGCCGGGTTGGCGGGCTAATATTTTGAATTGGCGGCAGGTAGGCAGCTTAAAGGAGTTGGAGAACACTGTACAATAAACCTCTGAGTATTCTGAGGTACATGTAATAGGGTAATTATTCTAAATCTAATTGCATAATAGTAGCTAGTTTGTTCCGCCAGACCGTGGAGCTTTTCCATGAGGTGTATCTATTTTTAACGCTCGGAATTCCATGGCTGACGTGACATACATGGGTTCCCCAGAGCTATTTATAGAATTTCCCGCGATTCTGCCCTGGACGTGCTTGACCAGTGGCGCCAGCTGGTTGAAGCTAAATGGTACTCATAGTAGCCTAATAGCCGGTTCCCTCTAGAGTCCCTTTAAGTGTCACATGTGACCAGCAGTCATGTCTCACTCTCAGTCAACATTCACGAGAGCTAGGCCTACTATATCCAGACACTGAGGGCGTACCGGTATTCGAATTCTCTTTCAGAAAGAGAATTCGAATACCGGTACGCCCTGAATAAAATGTACGCATTTCGTGTTTCTTGTACGGTTTTTAGCCTGCTTGGCCGCAAGGCCCAGCAGGGCTTATGCTGTGGTTGGGGTCATTGAGTGGTGGTCTGTCGTGCGTCAGTCCGTACGGCGGAACGGCGGTACGTCCGTAAACTTTTGGCTCGTTAGCGCTCTAGCGCCTTTATTTTTTGACGAATCTTTTTTATCTTTGGTGGGTGTATACAGGGTGGTCCATAAAAATGTGACACATTTTGTTTATCTGTCATTTCCACAAAAATTAAGTCTACCTCTTGATTTTCTGGTGAGTTATAGAGTACAGCTATAAGTTTTTTCTGTAGCAGTATGGAGCCGGGATATCAATTTTCATTGGCAGAGCGGACAAAAATCGTTGAACATTACTTTTCGACAAAATCTGTAATCTTGACCAAGACACATTTNGCTTCCCAAAAAATGCGCCCTCAACATGTGCCGGTCGGGTTGGGTCGCATGTTTCCCGCCAGACGGACCCCTATCAGCAGACACTGTAACTAAATAATTGATTTTTCATAGTCTCGCGCGCGGTCACTGGGAGCAGTGTCGAGTGCATGGAGTCAGAGGATCACGCTTGGGGGGTGCGAGCGTGCTGACGCTCCTTCGCGCTCCCAAAATCACGACCAGGAGCGTTATCAATCGCGCCCCTCGCCAAAGGACAAGCGTTACTGCACTCCCCGTATCATCAAAACAGCTCAGATAAACTTTATAGGCACGCCAGTCGAAGATCGTCAAATGCTGCAAACTGTGAGCGACTTCAACATTCAGTCTGACAGAGGCTTGTCATATTTCCAAGTTCATTTCTCTCAAACCCCTGACTGAATTCCTGTTTTATCTATTTGGCTGTAATGCAGAAAGAATGCACTTTCCAGTCATATCATTGTTTGCTAGGTTTCTTCCAGTAAGGAGGTATTTACTTAAATAACCAATCTCACTTCAGAGCTGCATTGGTCATCGACGATCTTTTGGCGGGAAAACTGGGCCAGTGTCACTAATGTGCAGGGCACAGTCTGTGCATGAGTCATCAAGTTAGCACCAGATGGCGACACTAATACTTTGTACAGGGTGCATCAANGCGCCGAAAATTTTGGGGTAAAAGTGCCGGAAATGCGATTTCCTGGCACCTGGGCAGGCCAAATTGAACTTTCTTTTTACTGAAAATCACGGGTCTGATTATATGCCTTCCAAAATTTTTGCTGCTCGGCAGCTGAACGGGGGGGCGTGCGCCGGGCACGCCCCCCCTTGGATCCGCCACTGATTTTTTCTGTAGTATGCATCAATAACTGTAGAGGGTGTCAGCAATAATCAAATGGAATATTCTGAAATAAGCGACGATAGGAAATAAGTGAAAATTGGCCGTCTCTGCATAATACACAATTTACTGTATTTTACACAATTTATTTGAAATAATCCACATTTTTGCTGTCAAAATTTTAGAAAATCCCCACTTTGATAGGAAAATCCACAATTTTTTATATCAGAATCCACCCCCAAAAAATAGAGGGTGGGCAGCCCTGCTTTCTTGACCACACTCATGCTGACCCAGTTATGTAGTTGTTGACTGAACTCGAGAACAGCAGTCTCGAACGCAACCCATGTTGGGTCAAGAACACTGTTACTCCTCACAGCCCCTTTGCAGTCTGGATTCTTTTCTTCAGACTGCCTATGAGAGTCATCCAGCCCTCACAGAATCAAAACGTAACATAAGGGAGGCATCAGAAGTTGTTACAGTTTCACTAAACTGACTCATTCTGATGAGAGATGTGTTGACTAAGTTGCCAGTTCGTTCCCATTTCAGAATCTTGAGTTAGAAGCCCGGTGCGAAAGGTTGCGTGCAGAGCAGGCAAATATGGCTTACAGAAGGATGGTTGAAGACATTGACACCTCTCAGAAAAACAATAGCATGTCAGTGGAAGATTTTGGAACAGAGAGTAAGCATCTGCCGTCATGTCACTTATCTTGCATTTTTCCTAAACTATGTCCTGACAGCAAAGCCTTCATACAGCTCACCTGGTGAGTTTGGTCCATGGTTGGTGACTGTCACCCATCGGCTGTGGCATATGCAGTGCTTCACGTAAGACGGGCGCAATCACGCTCGCGCCCCTGCACGCCCGCAAAATTGCACGAGGAGCTCGATTGACCGGTCTCCTCGGCATCCTTGAAGTTCAGGCGTGAGTGTGAACAGCTCTCCTTCACGAGTGTGAACAGCTCTCCTCAAGCCTTTGAGAAGCTCAACTGATTGAGCTCCTGCAGATTTCAAACGTGAAGCATGCACTGTCCAGGGTTTCTGCCAGAAATATTTTTGAGGGTATGCAGTTCTTCAAAATCAGCAAAAAACCCCATGAAATTAAAGAAAATGGCCCTCTAGTTTTCTGTTCCTTTGAGGGTACTCACAGCGTACCCTCTGGCGGAAACACTGCTGTCATGTGTTGTTAGCCGGTCATGTTTCCTAACTGCTGGGGCTGTTGACCGCAAACTTTGTACATATGTGCCCCTAGGTCGGATGACCAAAGCTATCGAGATTACTACAGTAGTCCTCTGCACTGTTGACCTTACTTCCACGCCACGTACCGGCACCCTCCAAGTGCCACTTAGCGTCATGCGCACACCCAGCGTGTACAGTCCTCGTATCATCCCCGGATGTCACGTACCGTACCCAGATGGCATCGGAAAAATCATCCAGACATGCCAGAGCTGAAAGTTCAAATGTATATTTTGCATCATGTACGAGTTGGTCATCATCACCATTTCAGTTTTCATAATGCTTAAAAGTGTATTTTCACTTCTCATATTTCAGTGAAGAAAGTGAACCGTCAGCTAGTTTCTGTTGTCAACTTCCTGGTCACAGTTGGTGGTGCATTTGCTTTTGGTTACAAGGCCACAGAATATTCATTAGGCGTGCCAAACATTCCAATAGTAAGTGCAAAACAAAGTGAGAGAAATACTCTAGATTCGTTCTCCTAAGGTTACTTCAGATATTCATGCTGTAGGTTTAGGCCTAGCCCACAACATAGACCATACAAAGAATTTATTGATTCTATTCAACATAACTGACCAATGAGTGAGTCTTGCGTTACAGCTTTTTATTTTGCCATGCATATTCAATAGAGTAGGCGGTCATATGGGTGTTCAGTAAAGTAACCTTACAAGAACGAATCTAGAGTATTTCATTTTCTTTTAGATTGTGTGTAAGAGTAACTTGACCCCGACTTCCTGTGCCAACAAGGGACTATCCGCACAGGGAGTTTGGTTCAAGTTTAAAAAATGGACTTACGGTACGGTAGAACCTGTTAATTCTCAGCTGACGAATTTTAATGCTGGTGGTACTGATGGCCGCGAACAGCAAAGTCTCCACTGCCAGCCAGACATGACCTCAAGTCAGGGGTGTAGCTAGCTTTTATGGTGTAGGAGGACAAAATTGATCGAGTCTTAAGGGTGAATCTGGAGGGGGATCTGGGGGCCCTGCCCCAGAAAAAAATTGAAAATTACACCCGCTCAGATGCATTTTCCCCACATCTGACACTACAATAACTTGGCTCGAAGAGGGGAAATGACCTTTTAGAGGAAAAATTAGTTTTGTCCCTTTTTGCTCTGGGGGACGTTTGCCCCCCCCCCCCCAGCTACGCCCCAGCAAGTACAATGTATGATTCCCATATGGGAAGGCCTTTTTTAATTGGTCAGTTTGTGTATCAGAAATCATGAATTTTGAATTGTCGAATGCTTCTCTTTTCAGCAACTCTGTGCAGCGTTGGTGTTATCAACCATCGTCTTCTTCGCCGATCTTTACTTCCTTTTAATGTATAACATAGATTGACTGCAGGCTGCTGTAGGTTTTCACTTTTCAATTGTAATAATGTGAATCTGAATGTTTATTCTGAAGAGGAGCACACTAGAAGATGGACCTCGGCCTGACGCTGTCCTAGGATCTTTTCCACTTCATGTTTTGTGAACATTTTGATTGAAATTGAGGAAAATGATATACAGGTGGACCTCAAGAACAGAAACTGACGGGAAAAGGCCTATTATGCCCAAAGTATACGTATCATGTTTTGTCACGTGGATGATTCCTTGGTGGGGATTAGCATGAGATTTGCCACCGTGTTCATAATATTTGTATATAACTTGTAGAATTTATAAATTGTAATTTATACGAAGACATCTGTTGTTATTACCTTTTGTATTGAAGAAAATAAAGTGACATATTGTGCTGATGAATAATGAACACTTTAGTCATCAATTGTCTTTTCTCCTTCAACATGTTGCAAGTGGGAAAGAAATTTACCAGCAACTTGCAGAGTGCAGCCTCGATGGATCATTTGAACTTTGATAGTAAGTAAGATCTTACTGTCACAAGAAATCAACCTGAATCTGCCCAAAGTTTCTTTTTTCTTTCTGGCGTGAAAATAACTGTTCTGTTGGTCGCCTGACAGTAAACCTTACATCATCCTGTAGATGAAAATGTCTTTAATCTCTTTGCTTTTTTCCTTAAAATGAAAACATATGTTGGCGATAAAAGCAACATTTTTGTCTCATTATTCCTGTAGAAAAGTGTAGGTCTACAGGTCAATTTTTCATGACGCAGCATCAACACAAGTATAGGGTGGCTTTCCATTGGAATGTTTCCATGCGCGGAGACGTTCGAAAGCATTTTTTAGCTCAGCTGACCAAAGGTCAGCGGAGCTAGTCATATTATGTATACTGAGTGGCGTCCGTCTGTGTGTGTGTGTGTGTGTCTGTGTGTCGTCCGTTAAACTGGCACGTTTCGCAACCGCAAGGCCCAGA